>ML820542.1:102793-117413 GCA_009831015.1 Picea engelmannii
TGAATTGATATTATATGTATTTATTGTTAATGCATTATTGATGAATGTCCATATAAAGTAAAAATAATTTAATAATGATTCACCCCCCCCTCTTAGTATAAGCATAAGTTCAACACTTATTTCAAAGGACCAATTTGTTATCCGCTCATTTGATAACAACTAGAAAGTTGTCCAACTACCACATTTTATTTTGTTTCAATTCCTACATTGGTTGTTTTCGATGGTAATATTTTTCCTATCAAACATTTACAACTATGGTGGGATTTTATATTGATGGAGTGAAGACAAATAAAACATGGCTCTTTGGTGAGGATACATAATGTTGTTAGAAGTTTCCTTATTCAGGGAAATCTTGCAAGACAATTTAAAATACTGACTACTCTTCCTCGAAAACTATATATTGAGTTTGTTTCCTCAATGAGTTGCCCCTCCATTATTGACACTGCCCTAATTGTATTTAGTTCCATGTATGTTCCTTATGTGGGAATATAACAACAAGATCAACTTGTAGATAAATCCACATGGGAGAATTTAAAAATCTATGTCAACTTAAAAGTGTCATGATTTTTTATTGGAATATCCAATTGAAGTGATTCAAAAGGTCTTTGAAAGAAAAAACAAAGGAAAATATATATGTAAAAATTTAAGGAAAGTTTGGAGATTTTATTATATTGGAATTTGAAGGGTTTTGACAAGATTTCAAGTGTTTAAGACAACAACTAATGGAAATACATAATTTTAGCGGAGATGGAGATGACATTAATACTAGAAAGTGGTTAAATATTACAAAGAAATATGGTTAATTTTTTTTCTACAAGGTTTTCTTGAAGATGAGAATGAGTAGTGGAAGAGACTCAATATAAAAAAAACTCAATTCTCCACAATGGAGGAATTTGAAAATTTATTCTCAAATATATATATATGATGGGAATAAAATTAGAGGATATGCACAAAACCAAAAATGAATTGAAAGATGTTGAAGGAGGACATTGGAAGAAGGATGTTGCAATATCCAAATTGCATAAGGATAATGACAAACTACAAGAAGAGATTACGATAAAATATTATCAAATCTCTAAGTTGCAAGCTCTTAGTTATTATTAAGGAAGTTAAGAACTTAAAGCAATGAAAGATGAGAAAAGGGAGTAACAACAAGAATGTGTTAATGTTTAATCCATTACTATAGTTGTTTGCATTTCATTAGATAACAATAGCATAATCCAAGATCACTGAGAAATACGCATTCACAAGAGACACAACATTTATCCTGGGAAACCCTCTAGGGGTAGAAAACCAAGAAAAAATTCCTTAATATAGATAGCCAATACAATGCCAAGAGATCTCTTAAACTAATACATAAAGTCCTCTCGCAGATATGCTCCACTCTCTCTCCTTCTTCTCCAACAGCAGATCCGAAACTTGTCTCTCAATGAGAAAGTGAGTTGTGTCTAGGTGAGGCGTTGGCCTCTTTATTTATACAAGTCTGGCACATGTGAAGTGTCTCTTCACTGGCAGGACCGACTTCTCAAACTAGGTGGGTAAACCCACCTTTGTTATATTTATGGGCCTCTTTAATATCTGTTGGGGCCAACTTCTTATTCTACCTATTAAAATTGTCTTTTGACCAATCCGCAAAAGGGGATTTGGTCCTATTACAATAACCAACATGATCAATCCACAATGGGGATTGATCCGATGGATAATATATCAAATAATAATTAGAATAATCTTTGCAGTTACATTATTTCAACACTCCCCCTTAACAAAAAGGGTCTTCTTCAGCAGCATCATGCGAGAGAGAGAGGACAACATCATCAATAGCATCAAGTGGGTGAGAGGACAGTATCATCAATATCATCTTGGAACACTGACTGGCGTATCTATAAATCATCAGAAGTTTTCTTCATCGGCAGCATCATCATTCTTAAGGAATTCCATCATCATCTACATCAATATGTATTAGTATAAAAACGGATACATCATCATCATCACAGAACAAGGCTGGCTCATCATAATACAAGACTCACTTTACGTCACAGCTGTTAAGCTGGAAGCTCAGTACTTGTCTCATCTCAATGTCTTGCTTTACGTCACAGCACTCAGGCTGGAAGAAAGATACTCGACTGGCTTTACGTCACAACTCTCAAGCTAGAAGCACACTACTAGTCTCATATCATCGTCTTTCTTTACATCACAGAACTCAAGCTGGAAGCAAGATACTCATCCTGCTTTACGTCACAACCATCAGGCCGGAAGCAAGATACTAGAATGGCTTTACGTCACAGCTATCTAGCCGGAAGATCAGTACTAGTCTCATCATATCATCTTGTTTTACGTCACAACCATCAAGTCGGAAGCAAGGTACACATCCTTCTTTACGTCACAACCATCAGGTTGGAAGCAGGGAACTAGACTTTCTTTACGTTTGACAACTAGGTCAGAAGCAAGGAACATCTCATCTTTCTTTACGTCTGACAACTAGGTCAGAAGCAAAGAACACAGCAACTACTCCCCCTTTCGAGGAAGGTCCTTTCGGACTATGTCAAGCTTATCTCGGAAGTACTCAAACTTCACACGAGATAGGGGCTTGGTCAACATTTCAGCAACCTGTTCATCCGTGATAATGTACTGGAGCCTTAAGGATCCTCTCTATACCATGTCACAGATGTAATGATAATGGATCTCTATGTTCTTCGACCTGTCATGGAATACAAGATTCTCTGTCATTTTTATGCAACTCTAGTTGTCACATAGAATCAAGGTTGCTCTCATCTCTAAGTCAAATAGGTTGGTCAACAACTTTCGAATACATATAGCTTCGTAGCTAACAGAACATGCAACAATGTATTCTGCTTCTGTTGTGATGAGAGAAATACTAAATTGCTTCCTACTCTGCCACGAGATCATAGCTGATACCAAACTGAAATAGAATCTTGAAGTGATTTTCCTGTCAGAAACACTTCCTACCCAATCTGCATCAGTATACCCACTCAATGAGAAATCATGATTTCCATTATAGGTGAGACCATAATCTATTGTACCTTTAAGGTACCTCATCACATGTTTTGCAGCCACTAGGTGAACATGTCTGGGTTCTACCAGAAACTGACTCAAGGTATTCACGGCAAAACAAATGTCTGGTCTGGTGTTCGTCAAGTACATCAGTGATCCAATAATCTATCTGTACATTGTGGCATCAATCAACTATGACGAAGTATCGACCAGCAACTTCAGCTTCGCTTCCATGGGTGTATTCATGGGCTTGCATTCCAACATGTCAAATCTCTTCAAGATTTCGACCGTGTACTTCCCTTGGTTAAGGAAGATATTCTCAAGACTCTGCCATACCTCAAGACCTAAGAAATAATGCATTAGGCCAAGGTCTTTCATTTCAAATTCTGAGGCAAGTCTATTTTTACATTCAGTGATGAGCTTTTCTTCTCCAATTAAGAATAAGTCATCCACATATAGAAGTAATATTATTAGCTCATTGTTCATGATTTTGAAGTAGAGTTTAGGGTCTGCTTTACTCTTGGTAAAGCCTAATCTCATCAAGAAACTATCTATACATCCATACAAGGCTCTAGGAGCTTGCTTCAATCTGTATAAGGCTTTCTTCAATCTGCAGACATGAGACTTCCTTTCTTCAACCTCAAATCCTTGAGGTTTCTCTATATGCACTTCCTCTTTGATGACACCATTTAGGAAAGTTGTCTTCACATCCATCTAGTGTATCTTCCACTTCATCTTAGCTGCAAGAGCTATGATGGTTCTGATCGAAGTGTATCTGGGAACATGAGTGAATGTCTCTTCATAGTCAATGCCTTCCTTCTGGGAAAAGCCACGAGTGACAAATCTTGCTTTATGCTTCTCAATACTTCCATCGACAGCATGTTTTATTTTGAAGATCCATCTAGAGGATACCACATCTTTATTCTTCGATCTGGGAACTATTTCCCATACTTCATTCTTCATTATGGATTGGTATTCCTATGTCATGGCATCTTCCCATTCTTTCCTCTAAATGGCTTCTTCAAAGTAGGTAGGCTCCTCTTCTAGGAGATCACACATCAAAGCTATATAACTGGAGAATGGCTTTGGTCTTTTCACCTGTCTCGCAGTTCCTTGGGGAACATCGTACTTCTCTCCAACTTGAATAAGCTCTCTAGACCAAGCTGGCTTTCTCTTATGGAGGATCTTCATTTGAGGAGGTTCTTGCACTTCTACTATATCATGGTCTTCTAGAAGTTCCTCATCAGGGGAAGTTACGACTTACCTCACTGGTTCTGCAGCTCTAGGAACCTCCCTCATTGCAGTATTGGGGATTACAGGTTCCTCTTCATATACCTCTTCAAGCTGGCATAGTTTAGATTTCTTAAGCGCTGCATATTCATCAAAGGTCACATCCCTGTTGATATTAATGTGATGTTGACCTAGTATATAGATTCTAAAGGCCTTGGAGACCTCACAGTATCCCACAAATATTACCTTCTTTCCTGAAGGATCCAGCTTGTTTCTCTTTTCTTTAGGTATATGAATAAACATTGGACAGCCAAATGTTTTGAGATGGCTTACCTCTGGCTTCTTTCCGGTGAACATCTCTTCCAGTGTCTTGATCCCAAGTGCACTATGGGACAATCGGTTCTGCACATAAACAGCTTCCATTGTTGCTTCTGCCCATAAGCACATAGGAATATCTTGATCATGGATCATAGTCTTCACAGCTTCCAGTATGGTTATGTTCTTTCATTCAGCTACACCATTTTGTTGGGGATTATAGGGAGTAGTGAGCTCCCTCTTGATCCCAACATCTTTGCAGAAGTTCACAAACTCTTTTGAGGTATATTCTCCTCCATTATCTGACCTGAGTATCTTAATCTTTCTTTCAGAAAGGTTCTCTATCAAGGCTTTGAATTCCTTGAACTTGTTGAACACTTCATCTTTAGTTTTCAAGAAATATATCCATGTTTTACGAGAGTAATCATCAATGAATGATACATAATATACATATACGCTAATGGAGGATGATGGCATTGGGCCACATACATCTGAATGGATGAATTCTAGGACTCCTTATTTCTTGTTGTCCCTCTTCGGAAACGGTTTCTTTATGTTCTTCCCTTGTATGCATCCATTGCATACGCCTTTATGGTCACCTTTGAGTTATGGTAAACCTATGACTCCTTTGCATATGTATGGTAGTTCCTTGTAATTGATGTGGGCTAACCTTCTATGCTAAAGTTCACATGAGTTTTCAATGGCATGGGTCATGGCAGACTCTGAGTGACCCTTTAGTTTATACAAGCCATTTTCTTCATTTCCAATGATGATTGCTTCATTTAAGGTTTCTCCTTTAGACCACATAAGAACTTCTCCATATATAAAGGAAACTCTGAAGCCTTTCTTTTCTAATGCTGAAATGGAGAGGAGGTTCTTCTTCAAGCCTAGTACATATAGTACGTCTTTCATTTTTAGTGAATTCTCTGAATTCAGTTTCTGGTTTGATTCTCCCACTCCCTTGATGGGATTTTGGTAATCATCTCCAAGTGTCACTTTCTGAGAAAACTTATTTTCTAAGATACAAGAGAGAATGTTTCTTTGTCCCATCATATGCTTGGGTGCACCACTATCGATGAGCCAAGTGTCCTCTCGAGGTGTTACAGATCCTGAGAGGGCTGAGATCAAGACATGGTCTTTGATCTGCTCTCTTATCATCTTTGTGGGTGGCTCTTCATCTTCGACTACATGGGCATGGAGCCTCTTATGTTTTCTCTTGTATTCTTCTTGTGTGGTTGAACAAAACTTCAGTTCATATATATATATATCTATATATAATTGGTCTCGGTGCGCACTCCTAGTTCATTCCCACACACTTACCCAAGTGCATGCAACATTGTAAAATGTGCACACTTACGCATGTGTGCGCAACACCATAAAATGTGGGCACCATGTCTTTGATAGCAATTATTCATACGCTACTCAAGTACATGCAACACCAAAACATAGTGTCAACAGTTCACCAGCCTATATGTACATTTACATTTACAATTGATACCATGGCTCACCGGCCTATATGTACAATTACAAAGGGTCTTGATTAGGGACATTACAATAATTTAGGCAAGTTTGATTCTGTAATAGATGAAGGTATCTTTCATGTCTATACATCTGGAAGCAAGGCCTACAAATGCTACAACATAAGATTGTGAAATGTTGTAGATATTATTGATAAAAGAGTGGATGAAGAAATACCTCAAAAGGAAAAGTCACAAACAAATGAAGATCCATAGGAGACAATCTACAGAGAACAAGAAAAGGAAGAATAAAAGAAAGAACAAGAATAAATAGAATGCCAATATGCAAAGACACCATCTAGATTTGTTCAAAATCATTATCTAGGAAATCATATTCTTGGTGATATATATACAGGACTTCAAACTAGAAGAAGATTGAACTTTTCTCTATTATGTAAAATAGAGCCCA
The DNA here is from genome assembly GCA_009831015.1 of Picea engelmannii. Classification (NCBI taxonomy): domain Eukaryota; kingdom Viridiplantae; phylum Streptophyta; class Pinopsida; order Pinales; family Pinaceae; genus Picea; species Picea engelmannii. Next base: position 109,277 of record ML820542.1, read on the forward strand.
AGAAATTTGCACAAGCTAGTGAAGATAAGCATTGGGTTAATGCTATGAAAGAAGAACTAAATCAGATTGAGAAGAATGACATGTGGGAACCTGTGCCCAGACCAAAAGACGAGAATTTGTTTGGCACCAAATGGGTCTTCATAAACAAATTGGTTGAAGATGGACAAATAATAATAAATAAAGCAAGATTGGTCTATAAAAGGTATGCTCAAGTTGAGGGAATTGAATTTTAAGAAACCTCCGGTTGCAAGATTAGAAGCAATCAGAATGTTTTGGGCATTTGTGTGCTTCAATAACTTCAAATTCTATCAAATGGATGTCATGTCAACCTTTCTAAATGGAAATTCAGAAGAAGTATATATTGAACATCCAAAAGAATTTCAATTGTCAGAAAACAAATATCATGTATGAAGACTAAAGAAAGCACTCTATGGACTAAAGCAAGCTCCCAAAGCTAGGTATTCAAGACTTGAAAAATACCTACAACAACAAAGTTTCAAAACAAGAGTTGCAGACAACAATATTTACATCAAAACAAACAATGAAAAAGTGTTAATCATTGTGGTTGTTATGGATAATATTATATTTGGAAGTAATGATGATAGAATGAGCCAAAATTTTGCAGAAGAAATGAAAAAATAATTTGAAATGTCCATGCTTGGAGAATTATCATTCTTTCTAGGGTTGCAGATTTCTCAATCAAACAAAGGCATATTCTATTCTTAGACCAAATATATCAAGGAAATGTTGAAGAAATTTGAAATGGAAGACTATGCACCTATCAAATAATCACAATATGTAAGTTGAGAAAAGATGATGAATCTCCAAAAGAAAATCAAACATTGTACGATTCAATGATTGGCATCCTACTATATGTGACAACATCGAGGCTAGACATCATGCAAGCAGTAGGATTGGTTGCAAGATTTCAATTTGCACCAAAGGAGACACATGTGCAAGCAATAAAAAGAATATTCAGATATCTGAAGGGCACATTGGACTTTGGATTGTAGTATTTAAGAAGTAAGGACTACACTGTAACAACATATACAGATGCAAATTGGGCAGGAAGTATTGATGACAAGAAAAGTACCAGTGGAGGAGTATTATTTCTAGGAAATTGTCTCATATCATGGTTGAGAAAGAATCAAACGCCAATATTTCTATCCATGGCAGAAGCTCAATATGTTGCAGCAACAACATGTTGCACACAATTTCTCTGGATCAAGTAGACATTGAGGGATATCAAGGTAGAATATGATCATTCAATCTCAATCCTCTACAACAACGCAAGTGCAATCAACATTTCAAAGAATCTGGTTATGCACTCAAAGATGAAGCATATTCCCATCAAGTACCACTTCCTAAGAGAACAAGTAGTTGAGCAAAGTGTTAAGATGGAATACATTTCCACCAAAGAACAGGTTGTAGATATTTTTACCAAACCCCTTCCTAGATACACATTTGAATATCTCAAACAGAAGTTGGGAGTGATATCCCTCTCATGTTGTTAGTAAAGGGAAGCACAAGCTCAATGGGAGCATCCCTTTTCAATTGATGTCAAAGGGGGGGAATTTGCGTACATAGGAAGAATCGCAGACACAAAGAGAGTTGCAGAGAGGGGGATTATTACAGAATTGACTAAGGGTTGCCATCAATGAAAAAAGGGGATATTCTTGGAAATATTTTTGTCATTGATGTCAAAGACAAGGGGAGACTATAGATGTCCAAGATAAAGATTTCAAGATGGAGATTGTTGGAAATATTATTTTTGGATTTTGGTATGCTTAGTTTGGATACCCTATATTTGAAGGTCTTTTTACTCTTAATACTTAACTCAAATGGGAGCATATGATATATGGTTTAAAATATTATTCTGATACCTTTCCAATGATGTATGGCACTCCCTCTAACTCCATAGGAATGAGGAGATATGAAATATTTTATCAGGTCAACCTAGCCAGAAAGTACAATTCGACCCAGCTAGTTTTACAAGTCGACCCCACAAGTGAATGCAGAAACATTATAAATATAGGATAGATGTGGGAATTTGAAGAGAATCCAAGAAATAAGAGAAAGTACAAATATGCAAAAGAGATATGAGGTGCACAAAAGGAGTTGGGGAGTATTATTGGGGTGTAAAAGTGCACAAGAGGAGTTTTATTGGAGTTTTAAGGGTGTGCCATGAAGGACTAAGGTCTATGATGCTGCAAAGTACATTGTTTGAGGTTGTGATTTTCCAATATGGAATTATATTCTAAGAATATTTCTATGAGGTTCTTTAGGGCATGAAGGATAAATTTGACTAAGGTTTGAAGTTATGTCTGGGGTATGAGGCAAGGAGAGGCATTGGAGCATGAAAGTTAAGGGTATGATAATGTTGTGAAATGCATGAAGTATGAAGCATGCATGTCAAATTCATAAGTACTATGTATATGAAGATCTTGGATTGGTTTATATACATGTCTTATTGAGTTAGTGCCCAGTTGAAGAGATTGGTGTCTCTAGTAGGTTGGTGCCTACACAATATCTTGTTGAGTTGATGCTCAGCTGAAGGGTTTGTGTCTCTAGTAGTTTGGTTCCTACAAGTTTTGTAATAATGGATTAGTTCCTAAAAACATTTATGAAGATAATTTTTTGTGGTTTTCCCGCACAAGGTTTCCAAATTAAACACTATGTATTATGAATTGAGATTATATGTATTTATTGTTAATGCATTATTGATGAATGTCCATATAAAGTAAAAAGAATTTAATAATGATTCACCCCCCCTCTTAGTATAAGCATAAGTTCAACACTTATTTCAAAGGACCCATTTGTTATCCACTCATTTGATAACAACTAGAAAGTTATCCAACTACCACATTTTATTTTGTTTCAATTCCTACATTGGTTGTTTTCGATGGTAATATTTTTCCTATCAAACATTTACAACTATGGTGGGATTTTATATTGATGGAGTGAAGACAAATAAAACATGTCTCTTTGGTGAGGATACATAATGTTTTTAGAACTTTCCTTATTCAAGGAAATCTTGCAAGACAATTTAAAATACTCACTACTCTTCCTCGAAAACTATATATTGAGTTTGTTTCCTCAATGGGTTGCCCCTCCATTACTGACACCACCCTAATTGTATTTAGTTCCATGTATGTTCCTTATGTGGGAATATAATAACAAGATCAACTTGTAGATAAATCCACATGGGAGAATTTAAAAAGCTATGTCAACTTAAAAGTGTCATGATTTTTTATTGGAATATCCAATTGAAGTGCTTCAAAAGGTCTTTGAAAGAAAAAACAAAGGAAAATATATAGGTAAAAATTTAAGGAAAGTTTGGAGATTTTATTATATTGTAATTTGAAGGGTTTTGACAAGATATAAAGATATAACCGCATGCACATAATATTGGAAAAATAAATTGCAGGATAGAATCATTGTTATAGTGCATCAAAATAGGAATTCCAGGTAGTGATGTATTTTACCTCATGTCTAGAAGGTCCATGAATATGAATTGGTATTACCACCAAGGATGATCTACACCTTCTAAGTGGTCAATGGTAAGGAGAAGGCATTGAGCCCTGGTGATGTTTGGCAATGTCTAAAAAATTTCAGTAAGGATGCAAATCCATGAATCTAGCAACTCTCTATTCATTTGTCCACTATATTTTGGTAAGGTGAATTGTTTGTCTAGACTAAAAATAGAAATGTAAGGTTTCTAGTTTGTGTATTCAAGGACAGAACTAGATATTAGTTGTGAAAAAATAGTTATAGATGATTCTGCATAGTCTAAAGAGGAATTGATGCAAGGATCCATGATAAAAGGAGATGCATTGTGAGGAGGAAGGTTTTGAAAACCATAAAAATTATGGAACCTGAATCCAAGAGAAAGATAAGGTGCAATGACCTATGTCATGCCAAAGGGAGGTAGATCAAATTCTAGGATGTGACATTGTACGGGGGGGATTATTATTTACTATACCTAGAGAATAGCGTAGGATTCTTATCTACTATACCTAGAACTCAATGCAAGATTCTTATTTCCATTTTCTCTAGCATAGTAATAATCAAGCCTATAATATGACAACATTAGCACCACTTCATATGAAATTTTCACCTTCTTTGTTACCCTACAACATGAAAAGATATGGAATTATTCAACAAGCAATTTCATACTTTGATGGTACSATATGCTAGGAAAAGGATCATGGAGCAATACAAATCTCTTGTTTTACATGGACATTCMTAGGGTTTCCCACTTTGCATTAAAKAAACCATCAAGTGATACTTCAATCAGCCAMAACGTTGCATAGCAAGTATTGAKAATTGTTTAGGAAGATCAAAAGTTGAAAGAGAAATTGTCTTCAGAAAAATGGAGTTTAATATCTTTCCCCATAACAACTATACAATGTTTCATTTAACTCATAAAAAATTGTATTACATTCCCTATTGGACATTCTCTATCATTGATACAGAAAATATGTCAAACATATAGAACTTTAATAGCATATTCAAGACATTCCTTCTATGTGTTGATCTAAATTCCTTTCTCTTGCTCACACAAAGGTTATAGTTAAAGACCACTAAAAATAAATTTCATATCTATTCACAATGCAATTTTGGTATTTTAATAAAAATAAATAATCCTTTCCTTCTAAAAATAAAATAATAATATAGTATCTATTTTTAATATTAATAAATAAATTTCATAACTATTATATAATAATCTTATACAATAAATATTATCTCTATAAAATTTATTAACTAATAAAATAATAATATAGTATTTATTTTTAATATTAATAAATAAATTTCATAACTATTATATAATAATCTTATACAATCAATATTATCTCTTTAAAATTTATTAATATTATCTCTTTAAAATTTATTAACTGGTTTAATATAATACATTTACATTTATCAATTCTATTATTAATATTTAATAATATTTATTATTATTTATAGTTCATATAATAATTAAACATATACCATGTCAATAGGTAAGAAATTACTTAAATTTATATAAAATTGTATTTATGTGTTAATGGTGATTACATATTTAGGTAGCCACATGTTGTTTAAGAAGCTCACAAGCAATGAAATAATTAATAAATCAACCTCAAGTGGCCATGTTCTCTCGACGAAGTGAGTAAAATTACAAAAGGCCTCTATGCAACATAGAGGAACACCAGTGAGTATCCAACCCATAGCCTAATATCGAGTGAATTTGTAGATTGGTGATAATGAGTAGTAAAAGTTTAGATAGATGTGTTTTCATTTAAGAAACTTCTATTGCAGGAAGTAAGTTTATGGTGGCTCCTCCTTCATATATCCTCAGTGCATACCAAATGTAGATTCATCAAGGAAAACATTTGCAACACTATCATCAAAAGTAAGCACCTCTTTAATTCACACATATCTTTATCTTAAAAAACCACAAATGCTCAAACTAGGAAACCCACTCTCGACTGTGAGCCCACTTATCAACATCTACCTTTAGTTCACAAATCCTACTCTGATACCAACATAGAATTGAAGATTGCAGAGAAACACACAAAAATAAACCAAAAATAATATTTTGTATTTCACTATTGCACTGAGACACATCACATTTAAATAAGTGTTGTCAGATCCAATTTATTCTAATCTTAAAGAGAGGTTGAGAGAACTTCCAACAATATCAAACCAATCACAAACTTAATACACAACACTAACTAATGGTCGGATGTTATAGTATAACCTTCCCTTTTCCTTTCCAATTTTCTGCAATTTTCAATTTACTGGAACTTTTTTCATTTTCAGTTTTAATTTCTTATCTATTTTCACGTATCTATCATCATCATACTCTCGTTCGTCTATAATTTCCCAACCACTATCTAAATCATCGTCACTAACTATTTTCCAACCATTATCCCCATGTCTTTACGTGAATCAATCGATTCTTCCGGTTTACTCTTTTCATCATTCACAACCTTCTTTCCTGATTTCTTTTTGGATTTCCTTGCGTGTGACTTCATAACCTACATGAAGTAAATTAAATACATGTGAAATAAATTATTAGCTTTTCTTATTGGTTTACATGAATATCAAAAATATTATTATGAAATCTCAATCAACATGCCAAATTGTGGCCACGTTTGATCATTAACTTGAAACAGCAAAAAATTCACCCAACCAAAACGAAGATGAACGTTCAGCTACTTAAAAGCTTTACCGGAATTTTGACAGTTGTCTAAACTGCGGCATGTATAAACATTCCATCCCATTCATAAACTGCGGCATGTATAAACTGCGGCATGTATAAACATTCCATCCCATTGTCTAAACTGCGGAATTTTGACAGTTGTCTAAACATTCCATCCCATTCATAGGCATGGATGACATTATGGAGGTGTCTAAACTGCGGGGAACCGATGCCTTCGATGTCCCTGAAATGCGATGATTAGCGATGGAGGGAGTATGGGCTTGGAAATAGTTATAGTTAGTTTGTACAGGAACGGTGGACATATTTAGCTTAGGCTCGCGCATGGCTGGAGAGTGCGTTGAGGAAAAGGGGAGTCCACCGTAATCCGGACACGATCCACTATCCCCGGAGGTGCGCGGTGAGGGCAATCCAAAAGATGAGACAAACTTCTGGGTGTTTTTGTGAAGAAAAGAGGCCACACATGCAAGGAACTTCCTCTCTTTTCAGCGTGGGCATTATTCTCTTGTGCTGCAATTTCATACGATGTTGATTATGTAACACTTCACTTGATCGGCTTACATGCATAATGTAAACTATCATCTTTGTAATTTTTTCCCTTTATGCATAATGTAATCTGGAAATTTTGTAGCAATTTCTGCAGTTTGGATTCATGCACAATGTAAAATATAGTCTATGTAATATGTTTGTCTTCTCGGATACATGCATAATGAAATTGTAAATCCTTATAACAATTTTCCCTCTCGGATACATGCATAATGTAATATTTTAGAACTATTTAACTTTAGTTGTATGCATTGTATATATTGAAACTTGGCTTCTCTCCCTTGCAAACCTCTTGTAAGAAAAGTCTTTGGTTTGTTGACTGGTTTATACCTACTAATTTTATTTCTTTGATACTTGTATTGTAACTTTGTTCAAATATATAGGATATGAATAGCTATTGATTTCTTTCACATTCTTCCTACTTAAATTAATTGTAATGACCTCATCGTTATGACTACATGCGGCCCAACGCAAAAGAAATATATATATTTTTTTTAAGCAGGATGGAAACAACGACAATAGTTAAACAACGAAACTTGACGACGAACACAACCCATGCATATTAGGCAACAAAAAACAATGACTCAACATACTAGCACATCATGCAACTTGACGAAACATGAGATAATCAATAGACAGATAAAAACGACTACCCACCGAACACAAGCAAGACAACGCCTACAAGCTAAAGGACAACATCAAAAAACCCGACACAACGACTTCGATGACCAATAACTAGTAACCTCTATGGTGCTTAAACTAATCACATTAAGGCGTTATAGAACCAAGTACCAACATGGATTTAACGAACAATACGGCCACATCGGGAAGCACAAAACTCTGGCCAGGTTGTCATTCGCATATATCCCTGAGGGCACGCAATGGTCCCCTCATTAGGAATCATGTCATCAAAAGGTGAGTAACATATATAGACCAATATTCCAAGAAAAATCCAACACAGTAGGAGACCAAATTAACTGTCAAAAATATAATAAGACTATATCCAAACACCCAATCGACAAGTCAACAAGAGGCAAGGGAAATATAACTACTAGACAATCATACAACACATTAAATTCCTGGTGCAACACATTCTAATACCAAAATACATTGATGAAAGGACACTATTGGCCATCTATGAATTATTCCCTCGAGAATCCATTCTACAATAACATGCATCCACTAAAATACTCTCTATTGTTTTTCAAGTCATGTATTAATTAAGTAAGATTTTATTAACAAGAGTCTCACTACAATTGTCATTCACTAACATGTAATTCCTTGTATAAGCCTCAGTCAAATCTTCCAACCCTATCATTATTATCTTTGTCTATTATTACATGATATCTCAGTTTATTAAACACATGATATTGTTGTCTATTAATG
>ML820543.1:70026-81727 GCA_009831015.1 Picea engelmannii
GCCCTAATGGCTGAAGATGAAAGTTTATAACAACATTAAGAAACACTCCAAGGAGCAAGACGCCCTAGTGGCTCAAAGGTGCCTTAGGCACAAAGATCACTTTCCAATTTAGACAATTTCAAAATTCCAAAATTTCACGTTTACCAATGCAACATTTTATTTTTCCAATGCAATTGACTAGTGCCTTTAACTATTGGGTAAATGGAGTCTCTTGATCTAGCAAGTTGGATGAGTTACTTCCTTGGGGGTGTAAGCCCTTTTACTCCCCAAGGGAAACCCTAACCAACAAGGAAAACCTAGGAGAGTGTAAGCCCTTTTACTCCTAGCATCCTTCGCACAACAAATTATTTCACAACAATTATGATGGACTTGGAGGGGGTTGTATGCCCTTATAGTCCCCAAGAGATCATCAAATCAACCTTACAACCAAGAAAAGAGAGCAATAAACTTGTAACCCTTACCTAGTTGAAGCATTAACAAGATAGAACCTTGATTCACCAAGCAAAATCCACCATAAAGCAAGAAATATCCTCCAAGAGAGCTATCACATTACTTCATCCACCAATAGCCAAAAGAAACCAAGACACGAGCACAAGAGAAGAAGAGAATGCCCAAAGAGGGCGCAAATTTCAGCTTGGAGAGCTTCTCACAATGGGAGAGCTATGATGAAAATGGAATAGGTTGATCTCTATTTATACAAAATGTTTTAAACATAGTTTGTCCCTTTAAGTTAGGGTAAACACAAAATAAGGAGACAACAACCCTTATTTTACCCCTTTACAAAAACAATATTAATTAATTCATAATTTGCACATAAAGAAACCCTAAAAGGCAATACGTTACCCCTTTAGGGAAACCTTTAGGCCTTTTTTGGCAAGTCGTTGAGATTGGAGAAGGGACGTTGGGCTTTCAAAAGCCATCTTCCAAGGCTCTAGGACCTCTCCACTAAATCAAGGCACTAATCTTCATCAAAGTGCCAAGTGTCACATCACCACCACATCCTAGCCCATGTGTGACGTCAAGCTCCAAGAAGGTGACGTTTTGCCTCTTTCAAGCAAATCGTTTGGCATGTAGGGGCTCGGTAAGATCCTCCAAGGTGTCCTCTAGGCCTCCAAAGACATGTCTCTGTGATCCGGGATGTGGGCCCTTGGCATCCAACCTGTGGGCTTCAAGCCCCGTGGAAGCCCAAGCTAGGCTTGTTCCTCCAAAACTGTCCACCAACTGGGTCTTGCAAAGACAAATTGATACGCCCTCCAAGGATTTCAAGTCAAAGCATCATGATGAGTAAATTAAATCAATAAAAGAGCCATCTAAGCATGTACATCCAAACCACCACATCAAAATAAACTAATGCTCAAAGACCCTATGCAATTTGCCAGGTTTAGGTATGGGAGGGTTGACAAAACGACCTATTGGGTGAATCGTACCTCAAGTTTAGGGGTGTTTCTTGAGGGGACCTCCTTCTAAGTCATGTGGATGAGGTGTCATGGATGGGGGGAAGACTTTTGGGCATGGGTTTCATGACATACAAGGGGTTGTAGTGTCTCACTTATGGCTGTTGTTGCCGCCTTATACACACCTGGGAGACGTGGAAGAAATCTTCAATCCATTCGGTGTGTCCTTGGGGGCAAATGAGAGTTAAGGTGCTATCACCTAATCCTCAACTCCTCCGTCTAGGCCAACTCCTAGCGAAGCCAAGGGGGGTAGTCCCTAACAAATATACTAAGACTTGAACTAAACTAAGTACAAGAAATTAAATCTAGGAGTTTATTATTCATTCAACAATCAACCATAAATTGAAATACACATAAACCAATTATTCATCCACGATATAACATCAAGCATATACTTGCATAAAATGATACTCAGGTACGTTTGTTATATGCAAGTAAATTTAAAATTTGCTTCACAGAAGATAACCAATATAAAAATGAAGCCTGTGTCTTTGYTRAGTRTAAATTGAGACCAGTGCCTTAATGTGAATCGTGGGCAATGTAGTTCGTGTGTTTTATTAGGATAAATTGATGTTGAGTTAATGAAATGGTTTGGGCCTYCTTATGTATCATTCACCAATCTAAAACTTGCCGACCGGGTGTGCCGCAGATCCAACAAGGCGAGTTGCCAGGTGATTTGACACACGCCACCYAGGGTAGAGGTCTTAGRCAAATGATACCACTTAGAGATTGTCCTAATTAATCTATCAACCATTGACCGGCTTAGCGTGTATGAAACTTACTTCCAGCAGATCGAGACTAGCTCGCAACTGGAAGGGTCAAGAACCGCACTAAGAGCTGAGGGGAATTTGTTTATTTTAAACAAGAAGTAAATAACTGAAATTGAAATGTTATGCTAATTACTAATCCACACTGATTAGGCCTCTTTCGAGGAGCTGAGGGGATGGTTTATTTGCCAACTTGAAATTGCAAACTGAAAAGAAAACAAACTAGCAATTTAAAATATTACTTTCCAAAATGAAATCTAATCTATGTGAAGATTTATTCAACTTTAGATTTTATGTAGAGTTGTAGTGCTTTGTGATGAATTGAAAGATTACTTTTAACTTATCTTTAGTTATTAAAGTTGAATCTAAGCTAAAATTGCAAAATTGAGACAAACAACAAAAAACACCGTTCCCCCTGGGGGTATGAAGAGTGAGAGCTTGTAGCCCCACTGATTTTATTAAAGAACTTACACAACTCTTTATTGGAGTGACTTGTGACCATTCATTAGGGGGGTCACAAGTTTTTACAATGTTTACAAAATACTTATTGAAGAAAAGGGGTGCCCCCGGGGGTCCTGGATGCTCCAAATCCGCCCAAAATGGACAGAATTTCCTCTTATCTGTTCGTGAACCTGCACAAAACAGCAAACAAACAATGACAAAAGATGCCCAAAAACACTTTGGAAGTGTCTTTGGTTATTATTAGTAGGAAAGCCCCAAAATTGACTAAGTAAAACTAGTGTAAAATTGAGCAAAATGAACTAAGAAGAGCAAGCTAAAGAGCTTGTCTCCTTAGGGTCTTTGTCTTCTGTTTTAAAACAGAAATATAAAGGCACTCTAATTGCCGAATATGGAATTAAAAGATCTTTGAAGCAACTCAAATTTCAGCCTTTAAAAATTTCGAAGTAAATTACATGCCAAAAAAAAAGTAACGTTTCTTGAGCTAGATCTAGTTTTAAGATGATGAAATTGAAACATGAATCCTAGATCTAACCTTTTAAATTCACTTACTAACTTAGATAAGAAAGATTTGAAATCTGATACACATCTAAGATAAAGTAAGCAACTAGTAACCAAAATTTAGATTTTCAGAAAATTTGAGATAAGGGAGAAAGAATGCCGAATGGAAGCCAACTTTGGGCTATGGAGTCTCTTTGATGCACTTGAAGAGGGAATCCTTCCGATCAGATGGAAATGAAAGTGTTAGAAGCTCAGCCTAGAGTCTTCCACTCCTCCAAATTAGAGGTTCTGTAAACTTAACACAGATCTTACAAGAAACTGTTAAAAGTAGATGCATCTACTTCCTACACATTCAATCTAGAAAACACGAATTCAAGCAAGAAATACATGAAATCATAGATTAAATATGCTAAATAAGATCTCGCAATGCAAACAAGCTCACTAATATCTTATTAAAAAGGTAATAACAGATGTAATTGCAAAAATGGAAGTTTACCATAATCTCAACATATCCACAAAGAAGAATTGTATCTACACATTGGTAAAAGACACCAAGATTGACCTCCAAAGTCTTCAAGTTTTATTCCAACATCCTGAGAGCGTATTACAATAGCATAACTTTACATAACCAGATCTGATTTCAAATGGAGAGCTAGCTCCAATATATAGCAAGAGGGTGAAGAAGCCAAGTGAAGGAGGGCGCACCACATGGAGAGGAAGGGCGCACCAAGTGTAAGGGGAGGGCAGCCAAGTGTTGAGGTTATGGCTGCCACCTCTCACTCAACCCAAAAGAATGACAAGTGTGAGCTATGGAAGAGCTAGGATTGCGCCACCTCTCCAAGAGATGAGCTGCCCACTCAAGGGTGTGCCACCTCTCCAAGAGGGATCACTTCCCAATGAACACATGCTTAAAATCAAATCAACTCATGCCCACTTTATCCCTTTGACCAATGAAAGTCATCTACTTGCTGTCACATAGCCTTTTGAGGCTTTATTTGGTCAAAACATGTCCCCACATGTTTCCTTGATTTTTGCTTTTGCTGATTTTTTTTATTTTATTTTGACTTTTTTGGGTTTTTTGAGCAAATTTAATTTTTAAGTGATTAAAATCACTAGTTTTGCTCAACTAAGTGGGTATTTGGGTAATATGGGTGCTCTAGGTCCAAAAATGAGCACCCCTAAGGCATATGAAGTCCCCTAGTACCACTTTTTTAATATATCTTTATTTTTTAATTAAAAATTGCCGAATTCTGGCAAATTTTTAATCAACTGAAAAAATTAAAAAATTCTAAGGGGGACTTAGCACATTTCCATAAGACTCTAGGAGTATGTTTAGCATGGTAATATACATTAAACACTAGGCTTAGGTCCATGCTTAGGACTAACCATGGGCATATACTGCAGCTCTGGAGGGATAGAGTGGAAAAACTCATAAATTATAAATTGCCTGAACGGCAAAATATAATTAATAAGTGAAAAAACACTCCAGAGTATAACTCATGCTTAGAATTAAGGTGGCTAAGACCTTTTACAAGTTCATCATGCAACATCTCTTATTACAATTTTTTATGGAAATGTATCAAAAAGAAAAATGTTGGTCTTTATGACCGGCTGAACTTCTGAACTCTGAATTTTGAACATCAAATGTGCAATCTTTGGCGGCTCGCTGGAAGTCCATCCTAGTGCAACTTGGTGGATAACGGGTGCCTTTATAGAGGGTGTGTTGCACCTTCGTTTTCAATGCAACCTTTTTCCAAGCCCATTCATTACCTTTTATTCTTTTAAGATGTTTCCAAGTTGAAGTCAAGGTGGGGCTTCTACCTAAGCATGAGAAACTATGCCCACGTTGACTCTACCCTATTCACATCATGCTTCCCTAAGTTGAAAGCATGTGTGGGGCTTCTACCTAAGCAATAAAAACAATGCCCACAAATGCTCCACCTTGTTTGGGATTTTGTTATTAATTATTCTTTTACGGGTCCCATCAGTTTCTTATGAGATACATTTCATTGTCCTCAGGATCCCTGGGCTAGCATCTCTAAGGTTAATGATTTGGCTTTTATCTTTTGCCAGCTACAAGCCTCTGGGCCTTCAACCCTTTCTTCCCATGAAATGAGGGACAACCCCTTCTTGGGTCGGTACACTCGAAAATCCCAAAAGGTAAGGAGATGAAGGGATGAAGTGTGGAAAGTGACAAGTATGGTCGGGAATGGCACGATGAATTGTCAAGAGGGCCTCTTGGTAGCAAACCTATCCCTAAGGGTAACCCACTTACTAGGGTGCAATGTCAACCACCAAAGTGAAACAAGGGAAAGAGCATAATGTCCAAGCAAACGTTACATAATCAAAAGCAGTAATAGATGCAACAAACTCAAATGCCTCAAATATTCAAATGACACTGACCATAATACCTGGCTTGCACCTCATGGAGTACGACCCAATGTCTCCTGGAGGCCAGCTGATGTGGTGGATATCGTCGTGATGATCCTGGAGCTGTGGTGGTGAGGTGGGTCTCTGTCTGAATAAGTGGACACTGCTGGTCAAGCTGTCTCTCGGTACTCCATGCCTTCCACCCGAGGGCCTCGAGACATCATCTCCTTAGTTATCGCTAGAAGTTGGGGATGGCAAGGAGCTAGAGCCTACTATGATTCACTGTGACAATCAAAGTTGTATCAAACTCTCGGAGAATCTAGTGTTTCATGATAGGTCAAAACACATTGAGATCAGATACCACTTCATAAGAGACAGTGTAGAAGGGAGTTGTGAAGCTTCAACACATTTCCATACACGAGCAGATTGCAGATATTCTCACCAAACCCCTACTAAAGGGGAAGTTTGTCTACTTCAGAGAAAAGCTTGGAGTGGTGGAGAATACGTCCCCTCGCTAAGAGGGAGTGTTGATGTTTTGTAGCTTCGGGAAGTATTCCCACAAGTTACCATGGTGTCAGGCATGTGGGAATCTTTATTGGCACCAGATTACACTTTCGTTTAAGTGAAAATGCCCTTGGAGTTAAGTTGGGGCTTCACGAGTTTGGTGATGGGCTTTGTGTGTTTGTGTTGGCGTTTCACACCCACAAAGAGGAGTTAAATATTCTAATTTAATGTTGATTTTAGTGGAGGGCTGCCTAGAGTAAGCTAAGGGCTTCTAATCTCACATTAGACTCCTATAACAGGAGAGGAGGAGATTGTAACACCTCATTGTGACATGATGGAGTTAGCGTGAGTAAACACTTGTGCTAGGAGAATGGCAATTGCAACAAGGAGATTTTTGCACCTAGGGAATCTGGCCTAGGGTTTTTTGTAATGTTCCCAAGTAGATTTGCTAGGAAACTTAAGTGATTTTCTGATCTTGTTTGTTTGTTTTTGCAGGGTTTTACTTCAGGAAGTTGCGCTCTGAGTGTTTTATGAGTGGTTTACAACATATAGAAGACAATACTGATGTAGATTACAAGATATAAGAAACACACGATGAAATATTTCGGAAAACCTTCAGATCTGATGTTTATTTAGTATAATAAGTTGATTCTTCCACACATAGATTTGCAGATTTGGTACAATAGAACAAGATGAAGAAGCCTAGGCTGCATGCGCCCTTTAGATACAATAATATGGAGGAATAGGGCCTCCAAGATCCTCCACAATTGGATGAGGGTAGATACAAGATCAATTTCTTTCCCTGTAGAGATATAATCTTTAGATCTGGTGCAGGTGCGCCCCCACTGGTTGGAAAAGCTAGAGATTTCAGCCTTCTTGAAGATGACCACCAAAAGTTATAAAAATACTGCCAAATTGTAGACCGGGAGCTGTAGATCACATCTGGAACAAGTTTAGAGTCAAACCTCCTGATCAAACCTTCCAACTCACTTCCTCCTCAAGGAATGTTGCGCCCTTCTTTAGCAAATACACCCCACTGAAGAATAAAATATATATGCAGAAGGAAACCCTCCAATAACTGATGCAAAGGGGTGCTATGGAGATAGCAACCACTCCTGAAGTGTGTTCTTCTGTAGATCTGGCCTCCTCAAAGCAAATCGAATACTTTCTCCTCAACTGGTGCACCCAACATCCTGGAAAATCCCTTCAAACTGCGCTATGCTTGCACAAATAACTCCTGAATCAAATCTAGACTAAGTAGAATGGTGAGGGAGGAATCTTTCACCTCCTTGGCCAAGCTTGGACTAGGAATAGAGGGATCTTTCACCTCCTTGCTGGTCTCTAGCGTTTCTAGACTCAAAACCCTCAAAACGTAAGCTGCATAGCTCAAGTTATCTCAATAGAAGAATAGCATGAATGAGGAGTGAGGCGCCCTCCTCTCTCTTTTATACCTCCATCTTCTAATTCTCTGTTGAGTTACTTTATGATTTTTACCGAGGTTATTGTTTTTAATTTCTTCTTAAGTCAATAACTGTTTTTCCTTTTTCATCCAAGTCACTTTAATAAAATAACATTAAATCACCTAGTGACGTCTTTAGCACCTCCTACTCCTTTTTCCTATTGGACTATAGTCTAGAGGGGTGACTAGACTACTAAGTCCTCCATGGTCCTTTCAAGGAGAGGGGAACATTACAGTCTCCCCTACAAGAAATTGCTTGCCCACAAGCAGTTCTGTATCTGTTCGCTGTAGCACTTGTTCATTCTCCCAATTTGCATCCTCTATAGGCAAATTCTTCCATTTGACCAAGTATTCCTTGATATCCCCGTTCCTTAGCTTTTTCGCCCTTACCTCCAAGACATCCTCTGGAATGAAAATCAAGTGTCCCTCTTCATCAACTGGAGGTAGCTCATCATTAGCTACAACATGCTGCGCCAAAGCCCTTTTTAGGCATGATACCTAGAAAACATTGTGGATTTTACTCTCCGGTGGTAATTTTAGTTTATATGCAACTTCTCCAATTCTCCTTTGCACTTCAAGGCCCATAGAAGCGTGGTTTGAGTTTCTCAGGTCCACTCTTCTTAATAGATGCTTGTCTGTACGACTGTAGTCTTAAATAGACCAAGTCCCCTACCTCATAAGTACGCTCCACCCTCTTTTTGTCAACATATAATTTCTGTTGGTTTTGGGCTCTATGCACATTGTCTTTGAGTTCTTTAAGGATGTCTTGGCTTTCCTATATCCATTCTTTGGCCATAGGAGACCTACTATCTCCAAACACAATTTCAACAAAAGTAAGGGGATCATAACTGTACATAGCTTTGAAAGGAGACATACCAATGGACAAGTGGTGAGTGGTGTTGTAGCAATACTCACCCAAATAAAGCCATTTGACCCATGCATTTTGCTTCCCTACTACATAATTCATGAGGTAACCTTCCACCAGTTTGTTCACTATTTCTGTTTTCCCATTTGTTTGTGGATGATAGCTAGTGCTAGGAGTCAACTCAGTACCCACCAATCTAAACAGTTCCTGCCAAAAGATGCTCATAAACTTGCTATCCCTATCGCTCGCAATTGTCTTGGGTAGTCTATGTAACCTGAAGACCTCCTTGAAAAATAATTCAGCTACTTGAGATGCGCTATATTCCATGGTGATGGCATAAAAGTGGGCAAACTTAGTCAAGTGGTCCACAACCACAAATATACAATCTTTCCCCTGTGTCCTGGGAAGCCTTGTAATGAAGTCTATTATCCCTTATCCTAGGCATAACTAAGGAGATTATGTCTCGAGGCCCACAGTTCCTAGACATGGAGTACCGAGAGCCATGTGACTTGAGCTTGGCCCTGGAGGGCCTATCTTTTCTTCAACGCCTCCTATATATCAACAACATCAACATCCATCCCATTGGCCTGATTCTGAAGTAGCAGTGGGTCTTGCTCCATGAGGTAATGAGTCCGGGTATCATGCTATGTGTCACTCTGATTTTCGAAGCGTTTGAATATGTGCACTGAACTCTTTTGTTGCATGACGTTTGCTTGGAAATTATGCTTTTTAACTTGTCCATACCTGGGGGGGGGTGACAAAATGCCCTAGTAAGTTGGTTCCCTTAGGGATGAGTTGCCACTGGGTGGGTCTATGAAAGGTCATCGTCCATTCCTTCCATACTTACCACTTTTTATCATTGTCCCTCTCATCTTTCCCCTACCTTGGTTTGGGCATTGGGTTTGCCAAGCTAGTAAGGGTTGTACCTTGCCTTGTGGGAAGAAGGGGCTAAAGGCCCAGAGTGTAAAAGTTGTTGGCAAAAGTTAAAAGCCAAAATGAAACCTTGAGATGCTTCGCCCTGGTATTCCCGAGAAAGCAATAAATGGCTTCTCAACAAGAAAAGGGACCTGTAAAATAAAATAAAACTCAAGATCTAGTTGGTGGATAGGAGGTCTCATCATGAGCCGGCCTATTAGGTCCATGGGCATGTAGCTGTATGACACAACCATCCATCTAGTCACCAAACTAGGGTAGTAGTGGCTCTTGGTGGCATAACCAAGAGAAAGGGGGTCTCATCACGAGCCAACCTTCTCATTCTGTGACGTGCTTGTGGGTAACACTGTCACCACTGGTCACCACGACAGGACAATGTCCCCTAACTGTTCTCTTGAAAAGAAAAAACAATAAGACAAAGAATAAAAGGCATTGAATGGACTAGGAAAAAAAGGGCATCCATGACAAGGTGCAGCTCGCCCTCTACAGAGGCACCCACAGGTAAGAGCGTACTTGTTGTTGCTGCAGGACCATGCCCGACGGACAGGTACATATGGGGAGATGATTAGCTCGGACCTCCATGGGGCTAAAATCCCACCATATGGATGTTGTGACCCCAACCAGGGGTAGAGAGACACCAGAGGTTTGCACCGGAGAAAAGGAAGGATGTTCCACCAGAGACAGTTTGGTAGGCCTGGACCTAGGGGGATCTTGCTTTCCTCCCTGAACGTTGGACTTGGGAGGCCCATGACGTCACCCTTGTGACCCTAGACGTCACCCAACGTCAGATGGACATGGTGGAGGCAATTGTGTGCCAAGCGGCACGTGTGGCATCATCTAGAGGCCGTGGAAGGCCTAACATTTTGCTCACGGAGTCTAACGTCCCACCTATGAGGCCCAACGTCACCCTAGGAGGGCATGACGTCACCTCTACTGCACATTTTAGGGTTTAATTATTTAAATTTATGTAAAAATTAGATTTTTGATGTAATTTGTCCATGTCGGCCTTTTTTGACCTAAATTGTAATTAAAGGTCGTTATCATTGTATAAATAAGAGACAAATCTCTTGTATTTTGGATCATCTTTCACTAACACAAGTGTGAGGTCTGAAATTCGGCCCTCTTTAAGGGTATTTGTCTGAAATTAAGTGGTGCACAACTTCTTGGAGAGTCTATTCATGGTGTGTTTTGGCATTTTCATGGTGGTGTAGATTTTTAATGACTAAAATCAGCAAACTGAAATTCTGTCAAACACTTAGCAACCTAGAGATAACTGTCTTCATAAACTTCATAAATGCAAAAACCCACATTCAGAAATTTCCATAAGCAGAAATACACATTGCTAAGCAAAAATATGCAGCGGAAAAACACAGTGGACAGCAACCCAATAACACTCAGAAATTTAGGCAAATGCTAGGGAAAACCCCAATATGGGGAAACCCAATGAGAGAGAGAGAGATCTTATTATTATGCTTCAGGAAAGTACAAAACAACAACAAATCTACATTTCCAGCCAAGGAAAATACCTCATAGCACCAAATATATCCCACAGAAATCTGCCTTGTTTTCCATGCCAAAACCGTATCGCTGTCCAGCCTCTTCCGTACCTCGTTTTTTGTGCCCACAGTCAGCTGCACGGACTGTTCCGTACGGCCCAAAAACAATGAACAAAAAACATAAATCTGCCTTGAAATTCGTGCTCGAAATTTCTCGATTTTCGTGCCAAATCCGTACAATTGTACGGAATCGTACGGACTGTACGGATCCGTACAGTACAGCCTCCCACAACAGAAAAATATTTCGGCCAAAAATTCACAGATTTTTTTTTCTCGGGAATCGTGCCCACTTTCCTTGAAAAACATGCCCTCTTTGCTGCTCACTTTCCTCTTTCAAGCATGCTCAGAAAATCTCTCTAACTCTCCTCCTGATGTGCTCTCAACATCCTCTCGATGTCTTCACAACATGTCTTGCACACTACCCAATGCATTATTTTATAATCCAAAAATGACATTTTCCCTCCAAAAGTGTCTTTTCACCTTCCTCAACCCTAGATCCAAAGGCCAAGATTAGATCTTTGCTTTTTCAAGATCAAGGGTCTATTGAAATAATGTAACTGCAAAGAATATTCTTATTATTATTGATATTTTATTCATAGGATCAATCCCCATCGTGGATTGATCATGTCGGATATTGTAGTAGGACCAAATCCCCTTTTGCGGATTGGTCAAAAGACAATTGTAATAGGCAGAATAAGAAGTCGGCCCTGTTATCGCACGGTTTGTAGGAAAGGTTTGAAAGCTTGAGTTAGGGCTTGAAACCGGCGTAACAGGAGCTTCCCCACCCACTGTCACCTCGATGGGGGGCTCTTTCTATTTAGGAGGGCAAGTCC
>ML820543.1:81827-96141 GCA_009831015.1 Picea engelmannii
TAATGAGTTGGCTAATAACCCTAGAAGACTTGTCGGCTCAAGAAGATAATTTATATTAGGTTATTAGCCTCCAAGAGAAGAAGTCGGCCAGAAATAATAATATATATTGAAGAGACAGATACCCAGAATGAGAAGTCGGCCCAGGCAGTTAGCCAGAATTAGTATAAATACAAGAGGCCAGTTTTCATTATGGCAGGCAGTCTCAGAATTGCAGAGTAGCACTTGTGCGCACTGCAGTTGCCCAGTTTCTGAGCAAGTTTGGAGGAGAGCTGCCATTGCAGCTAGCAGTTACGCTTGGACTATCTCTTGGCTAGGGTTTGGACTATCTGATCAACTCTTGTTGATGCGCTATCCTTGGGGAAAGGTGTGCTACCCTTTGTTTGGCTATATAGCCTAGGGTTTGCGTCCGGAGTGATTCTCTATCAAGGTTAAGGTGCTCGGAGGGTGGCTTCGGCCTATGGTTGGGTGACAAGGGTATTGTCAATGGTAAAACGAGCACATCCACTTATATTCTAATAGGTTATGGGCCCACACCTCCTTCATTCAGTCTAACCGCTGGAAGGAAACATAGCCGTGAGGATATTAAGCTCGTTGAAGAACTGTCGCTAGGGTTTCTAGCAGGAGCAGTCACCATAGCACTGCCGCCAGGGTTACTAGCTGGTGCAGTTGAAGAAATCCTAATCCTCTTGTTGAGGCTCCTTAAGTGAAGGGATTGACCTAATCTCTGGATAGATCAGTGTGCCTTAGCCTAGCGCATCTCTTGGTACTCTCAGCAAGCCAAGACGTCAAGTTTGAGTTTTTGGTCAAAACTAGGGTTTGACCAAGTCAAAGCAGCCATGACTTATTCTATGAAGTCAAAGAACAAGTTAGATGGAGCCTCTAACTTCAGAGTGTGGAAGACAAGGATTGACCTCATCCTTGCCAAGAATAAAGTATTGGATATCGTGAAAGGAAAGATCGTGAAACCAGAGTTTGAAGAAGGGAAAGAGAAGGAACCGCAGAACATTGCAGCTATGGAAAAGTTCAAAGACGGTGACATCAATGTTATCAGTATCATAGTGGAATCTATAAAAGACCACTTGATACCCTACATCTCCCATCTTGACTCATCGAAGATGTACGATGCCCTAACAAATCTCTTCTCGGTCAAAAACATTGGACAAGTTATGACTCTGAAGAATGAGCTCCGTGACATGAAGATGAATGATGAGGATAGCATAACATCATATTTTGTGAGAATCTCTCAGTTAAGAGATCAACTACAAGCTATTGAAGAGATCATCTCAGAGAAGAAATTGGTAAACATAGTACTCAATGGTCTTCCCAAGACATGGGATGCATTTGCCGCAAGCATGAACACAAGGAAGGAGTATCCAACATTTGCAGAACGTTGGACTTGTTGTGCTCAAGAAGAATCAAGGATCAGTGCAAAAGAGAAACCCCAAAAGAAGTACGATGATCAAGTATTCACAACAAGATTCAAGAATTTCAAGAACAAAAGGAAGTTTGGTTCAAGGAGGAAGCCAAATCAAGAGAAAGACATTTCAGAAGTACAATGCTTCAACTGTCGAAAGTATGGCCACTACAAGAATCATTGTCCCGGACTAAAGAAAAGGAAGGAGAAACACGAAGCATTAGTTGCCGAAGAAAAGGAACCTACAAAGAAGACTAAGCAGGATGAAAGAGACTTCTTCTTCTTAAGGTTACAATACTCCTCGTATTCCTTGTACATATCTTGTTTGCATCGTCTATGTACATATCTTGTATATCTATCTCTTGGAAGATAATGTGTTCCAAGAAGAACTATATCGATGGAATAACAACAAGATAAGGATTGATATCATTGGATAATACATGAAAGAATGAAATACATCAAGCAAATCATGTGGAAACTATTGCAAGATAGGCCGAATAAATCATGAAGAGACTTAGAAGAAGCAAAGACAAAAAGAAGTTAGCAATCAAGAGAAAATTGGAGAAAGACTTATGACATTTTGTAGAAGACAACAAGACAGAAGCGTGGACTCCTTTAGACAAAGAGAGCCAATTATATATTGCAGAAGACAATAAGGATGCAGACAAAAGCGTGGACTCTGTTAGACGAAGGGAGCCAACTATATGCACTCATACATAAAGCAAGGATTAGGAGGGAGCTAATCCTATGATCCATTGAAGATGATGAACTATATATCCATGGTAGTAACCATGAAAGACAGTATGTGCTCAATTCAACCTCAGAAGAAGTCTTCTTCGAAGAGAAGCCTTAAACTATCCCTGGTTGTCCATCCAGATCTGTGATCCTATGATGAAAGAAAGAAGTGGAACCTTTAGGGCATGGAATCTATAAGAAACTCCATGGACCCAAAAGCTAAAGAAAAACATGAGGAAGAACATGAAGATTCCAAGAAAGAAGAGAAGCCTGAACAACCAGTCATAGTATCGAGAATCTAAAGATTACCGACCTAATATGAAAGCAATCAAGCAGAACTAAAAGTTGTGATGAAGTACAGTGTACGGAAGACTTATGAATGAAAGCATTGCAAGATCCAAAACTAGAGGTTCTCCCAGATGGAGGGAGAAGACTATGATTGCTCATTCCAGTAAACCAGACATACCTATACATGAGTCTTTATATCATTCGCAATATCCATGGATTGGAGTTCCTACATCAGCTGAATGCAAAGAACGTTCTCCAGAGCAATTGAACAAAGAGCATATGAAGAGCGACCTCAAGACTTTGAGGCATACCAGAAAGAGACCCTTGTATGAAGATGGAAGAAAATAACTTGGTGGAGAACCTCCAGTGCACAGCAGAAGCGTGGTGAAGATTTCCTATAACAACATATTGTATCAAGATGATTACTCAGAAAATCAAATCTCATGATGACAGAATAAGTGCCACATGGATATGTTCCAGTTTTCCAACAATGATATATTTTATTGATCAGAGCTACATAAAGCCTTCAAAGAAAACTAGTGTTCCAGACCGAAGTACATTTGAAATCAAGCATTACATTATCCGTGATGAAGTCCAGAAAGGAGAAAGTGGTTCTCCAATACATATCTCCACAGATGAGCAGATAAACAGACATCTTGGTAAAGCTTCTATCCAAGATGAAAGAGTTTGCGTACTCAAGCTCAAGCTTGTGGAGATGACTTCCTATTGAAAAAGGAAGAGATGACTCCCAGGTTGGGAGGGAGCACTGATATGTATTGATTTATGGACAGTCATTTTTCAGTTCGAAAAATGGTCCAAGATGAGCAGTTCCCTTTCCAGTTCAGAAAGTGGATTGAGATTTCTGACGAGCAGCGATTTCCCATTGTGGTTAACATGGGAAATGGTCCAGATTGCTGATGTATCATAGACAGTGACTTCCCATTGTGGTTAACATGGGGAGTGGTCTAGGGCACTCTCTCTTCTTGAGGGTTACTCAAGAAGACTGGCCCGCCTCGCCAAACACCGATTTCTCATTGTGGTTAACATGAGGAATGGTCTGTTTTGGAGGTTGATACAGGACAGTCTTTTCCTCTTGTGGTTAAGAGGGGAAATGGTCCGGACAGTCATTCCTTAGGGTTTATACATTCTCTCCAAGGTGCACTTTGATTAGTGTAGGAGGAATGGCCCAGGGTGGGGAATGGTCCAAGCTCAACAATCAAGGACAGGCATTCCTTAGGGTTTATACATTCTCTCCAGGGTGCACTTTGATTAGTGTAGGAAGAATGGCCTAGGGTGGGGAATGGTCCAGGTTCAGAAGACAGGACAGTTATTCTTCCTTGCTTAAGAAGAATAGTCCAGATATCTCATTGTTCTACTCTGAGGGCAGATATTCTTTCATATCTCACAGATGTGAGTGAAAGATTGGCCCAAATGATTCAGTTTATATCTAACATTGTTTTTGTGCAGGTTGATATCAGATGATTGTTATGAAGACTGTATGACAATAGATGTATACTACTGTGGCGGATGTGTTCCACTGTTCGTGACTATATGTTGTTGATCAAGTACTTGTGTGTTACTTGGTGTGGTAGTGTACCACTGGATTGTAGTTATGTACTACTATGGATAGACACAGTTGTGTTCTATTTTGTTTTGATTGCCTTGAAGACTATCAGCAGTATTGGAAATGATTATCAGTTAAATGGATAATCAAAGGATAGAGATTTCCCAGACGGAAAATGGTTCAGAGCATTTACTCTTCTAGATTAGAAGAATGGCTCTTGTATCACTCTATGGAGTGAGCATCATGTATGATTACTCAAATAGAGTATGATTTCGAGAGATGATGCAGCTGATGACACTGATGATGATGATGGTGATCATGATCTAGTCTATACAACTATGTTCATGCTATCGAGTGAATGGTATGTTTTTGTGCTCAAGACCATTACCTGTAATACCTCCCTAGCTAGGAGGGAGTGTTGATATTATGGTAGCTACGGGAGGTATTTACCTCCACGTGTAAACCTGACGAGTATAGAATACTCCAGGAAGCAAGAAGAAACCCTAATGAGTTGGCTAATAACCCTAGAAGACTTGTCGGCTCAAGAAGATAATTTATATTAGGTTATTAGCCTCCAAGAGAAGAAGTCAGCCAAAAATAATAATATATATTGAAGAGACAGATACCCAGAATGAGAAGTCGACCCAGGCAGTTAGCCAGAATTAGTATAAATACAGGAGGCCAGTTCTCATTTTGGCAGGCAGTCTCAAAATTGCAGAGCAGCACTTGTGCGCACTGCAGTTGCCCAGTTTCTGCACAGGTTTGGAGGAGAGTTGTCATTGCAACTATCAGTTACGCTTGGACTATCTCTTGGCTAGGGTTTGGACTATTTGATCAACTCTTGTTGATGCGCTATCCTTGGGGAAAGGTGCGCTACCCTTTGTTTGGCTATCTAGCCTAGGGTTTTCTTCCGGAGTGATTCTCTGTCAAGATTAAGGTGCTCGGAGGGTGGCTTCGGCCTATGGTTGGGTGACAAGGGTATTGTCAATGGTAAAACGAGCACATCCACTTATATTCTAACATGCTTCACTCTTGGTGAAGTCCAAACTCTGTTAATACCCATTAATCCTCAAGTACCATGCCCTAGGTGCCTACTTGAGTCCATACAAAGCCTTCTTCAACTTGCAAACGTGAGATTTCCTCCCAAGTACCTCAAGGACTTGAGGTTGCTCTATGTACAATTACTCCTAAATCACACCATTGAGGAACGATGTCTTCACATTCATCTGATGTATCTTCCACCCCATAACCAAAGCAGGAGAGAGAACAGCCCTGATAGAAGTATACCTGGCAACTGGAGCAAAAGTCTCCTCGTAATCCACTCCCTCTTTCTGGGAGAACCCTCTAGCTACGAACCTTGCCTTATACTTCTCGATACTACCATCTGCAGTATGCTTGATCTTATAGATCCGCTTGGAAGTCACCACAGGCTTCCTTTCTGGTCTCGAAACTATGTCCTAAACATCATTCTTCATGATTGACTGATGCTCCTCCATCATGGCATCCTTCCAAACCTGTTGGTTTGTTGCCTCCTCAAAACCGGAAGGCTCAGAATCAATGATGTTACTCATAAGAACCACATAGCTGGAAAACCTTTGTGGAGGCCTACTCTCCCTGAAGGTGCCTCTGGCAACTGCATGCCCCTCTGCATCCTTCAAGGTATCTCGAAGCCATCTAGGCCTTGTATCTTCATCACTAGGAGCATCCATTGGATCCAAAAACTCCTCTGGCTCTTCCTCGTGATCTGAGGGTTGCTCCTCTGTACTGGATGGATCTGTACTCTCTTCAACCTTTGGAGCCTCCTGCTCCTCTCCACCCGTTATGGTCTCTCGGGACCTCTTAAAGGCCAAGTCCTCCTCAAACCTGACATCCCAACTAATCTCAACATGTCGCTATCCTGGAATGTACATCTGGTAGGCCTTCGAAGTCGTTGTATCCTACAAACATGCCCTTCCTTCCAGACGGTTCCAATTTCGTCCTTTTCTCCTTAAGACCATGGATGTAAACTGGACAACCAAAGATCCTCAGATGCCCTATCTTTGGTTTCACTCCTTTGAATGCTTCCTTGGGAGTCTTGTCCTCCAAGATCCTATGAGGACTCCTATTTTGCACATAGATTGTCATGTTGCATGCTTCTGCCCAAAGCATCATGGGTAGATCCTGGTCATGCAGCATTTCCCTGGAAGCCTCAACTATGGTCTGGTTCTTCCTCTTTGCAACCCCGTTTTGTTGTGGGTTGAAAGGCCCTGACAACTACCTCTTAAACCCTACCTCCTTGCAGAAATCTCTAAACTCATTGGAGGTATACTCGCCCTCATTATCTGACCTCAAAGTTTTGATCTTCTGTCCAGTCTGATTCTCAACTAGAACCTTCAACTCCCTGAATCGGTTGAAGACTTCATCCTTGGTCTTTATGAAGAAGATCCATGTCCTCCTAGAAAAATAAGCAATGAAGGTCACATAATATCGATAACCACTCAAAGATGGCACTGACATCGGTCCACACACATCTGAATACACCAGGTCCAGTATCTCCTTGGACCTACTATCACTGCTTCGAAAAGCATCCTTGGCATTCTTGCCAAGTGCACAACCTCTGCATACTCCCTAGTACTCTGCTACAAACTCTCGAAGACCTGTAAACATCTTCCTTAATACTAGCAAAGCCCGGTGATGCAAATGTCCCAATCTCTTGTGCCAAAGCTCGCATAGACTATCATTGTCATGTACCAAGGCCTGAGTTGGCTGACCAATCAACCTATAAAGACTACCATCACGAGTACCAATGATTTCTACTACGTCAAAACTCAATCCTTTTGGCCAAGCGAGAACCTATCCACATACGAATGCCACTACATACCCTTTGTCCTCCATGGCAGATATAGGAAGTATGTTCTTCTTTAGTCCAAGTACATACAACACGTCACTCATCCTAAGAGGCTTTCCAGACTTCAGCTAAAACAAAGTTGTTCCAACTCCCTTGACTGCATTCTTGGTATTGTCACCAAGTTCCACCTGCAATCGTGAATTCTCCTCTGTCAAACTGGTGAGTGTTTTCTATGATCCTGTCATATGACGATAAGCTCTACTATCCACCAACCAAGTCTCCCTAGTGACCTGCCTAGAACAAAAAAAATCTGCAACAATTGTGTCTTTAGAGATGACTCCCCCTCTTCCTTCAAAGACACAACGTTGATACCATGTCAAATTTTCATATGCAATTCAATTCAACTAATTTCCGATCTGAAAATTACTTCCAAGTGATTTCAAACAGTAAACCCTCGTTGTTATCACTAAACAATTTTACACTGAAATTATTGACAAAAATTACAATAGTGGAAATAACAAGATCAGATATAAATCATCCACACACTTTAGACCCAAAAAAATTTGTTCTGAAAAATGTCAAATTCAAAAATTTATGAGGGCAAAATCAGCCCTCCCAACTGTCACAAAATTCACCAAAACTGAGGACAAAAACAGTCCTCTAAAAACACCAAAATTTACCAAATTTATGGAACAACTAATCAGTTGAAAACCCACTGACATCACCCTGTCATACTGCTAACGTCACCCTGTTCTACAAACCAATCACATGTATGATCCGTATGGTATTGTCACGCATGTGGGTTTGTCACACATGCGGCTTGTTCAGGTCATACCACTCGTGTGGCCTGATGTACGTACATGTACAGTCCGCATGTGTGGTCTGTATAGTTTGTACCACACGTGTGGCCTCCCTTGCCTCACACGTGTGGTCTCCCTGCCAAGAATAGAATAAATAAATGTTCAAAAACCCTAGACTAGATTGCCTAGGTGAAAAAATATCCTTGTTGCAATTGTCATTCTCCTAGCACAATTGTTTACTCACTTATGCTAACTCCATGATGTCACAATCTCCTCCTCTCCTTTTATAGGAGTCTAATGTGAGATCAGAAGCCCTTAGCTTACTCTAAGGAGCCCTCCACTAAACTCAACATTAACTTAGAATATTCAACTCCTCTTTGTGGGTGTGAAACCGCAACATAAGCCCACAAAGCCCATCACCAAACCCATGAAGCCCCAACTTAACTCCAAGGACATTTTCACTAAAATGAAAGTGCAATTTGGTGCCAACGAAGATTCCCACATGCCTGACACCATGGCATCTTGTGGGAATACATCTCGAAGCTACAAAACATCAACAGTACAAACCCTAGCTGGCTGAAATCTGTATGGTCTGTTGACGTCAACCGTATAGACTAAACGAACTGCCGACACCAGTCGTATGGACCGTATAGACTGTTGGCTTCGATCGTACTGACTGTACGAACTGCTGACGTCAGTCGTACGGACTGTCTGTACCACACGTGCGACTATCTTTCCTTAATAGAAAATCAGAAAACAAAATGTCCAGAAACCCTGGCCAGATTTGCCAAAGTGAAGAATTTCCTTGCTGAAATTTTCCCTCCCAATCTCCTTGGCACAAGTACTCACTCACTTATGCCAACTCCATAATGTCACAATGAGATATCTCAATGATCCTCACATTGCCTCTCCTTTTATAGGACTACAAAGTGAAATTAGAAGCCCTTAACTTACTTTAAGGAGCCCTTCACTAAACTCAACATTAAATTAGAATTGTTTATTCTTCCACATGGGTGTGAAGCTCCAACATGTGGCTGTGAAGCCCCAACCAAGCCCTAGCTCAATATACGAATCATTGCACTGCATGCTTAGTACCCATACCAAGTTCCACATACAAATTTGAGTCTGACTCTATGACGCTCTTGAACAACTCTCGTGCTCCTATCATATGACACGTGCCTCCACTATCCACAAACCAAGTTCCACTACTGGAAACTTCTCCAAATAGGGCGTAGACCAATAAGAACTCCCTCTTAAGCATATCTGCAACCACTTCCACCTCTATTGATGATGCTTGTTGCTTCCTACTCCATTTCTTCCTCTGTGGATACTGTGAAACATAATGACCATGCTCATGGCAAGCAAAACACTTGACCTTGCTAAGGTCCTTCTTCCTCTGCTCTGGAGATGACTCTCTCCCGGTGTCCTTTTAGCAACCATTTCCTCTGCCCTTTATAGCATAAGCAGCTAGGGCCAGGTTCTCATCATCACTACCTCTCTACTTGCCATTCTTGGACTTTATCCGAGCCTCCTCCTGGATGTAATCGATCCATAGTCTATCAAATAGTGGCCACTTCTCTCATGCACAAATGGTTCCCAAGACCTAGGAAAACCATTCAATGCCACATTCACCAAATCTGTGTCAACAATTGCCTCACCAATGACTGCAAATTGATCACAAATCTGAGTGATCCTCATGAGGTAGCTAGCAATTGTATCTGCACTGGACATCTCAACAAATCGGAGTTGGTGCCTCAAAATCAACTTTCGGTTTGAATTTTCGCTTTGGTACAAGCCCACCAAAGCCTCATACATCTCCTTGGTTGTCTTCTTCTCGGATATATGAGGGATCAAGTGATCCTCTTGGCCTTCACTTTCCGCTTCCTATGGGCTGCCAATTCCTGCAGATCATGAGGATCTGGAATCACCTTCTCAATGTATTCTTTGAGATCATATTCTTCCAAAAGAAGAAGAATCCTAGCCTTCCAGGCACAGAAATTAATGGCCCCTTCCAACCTGTCCTCAACTTTGACAGTGCCCACCATTGTGACCATCCCAGAACAAAAAAAACTGTAGCAACAAAATTTTGCAACTACTGTGTCTCAAGAAGATGACCATTTCGCTCTCTAGAGCCTACACTCTAATACGGTGTCAAATTTTCAACTATGGCAATTCAATGCATACAATTTCAGATCTAAGAATCACTTCCATGTTACCTCAAACAGGATAGTAGGTTTGTTATCACTGAATAATTCTACACTAAAATTATGACAAAAAATAAATTACAGCGGAAACATAAAGATTAGAGAGAAATCATACATGCACAAGAGACGCAAAAATTTATGTTTTGTAAAATTTCTAATTGAGAATTCCCGAGGACAAAAAACAGTCCTCCCGGCAAATTCCAAATTTAGCAAAATCCCGAAAATCTTCCAACTTGCAAACCTGGTACAAACACTAGTTGACTGAAACCTGTACGACCTACTGACGTCGGTCGTACGGACCGCTAATGTCAATTGTACGTACCGTACGTACGGCTGACATACCCCACACGTGCAGTTGTCCTTCAATAGAAAATCAAAAAACCGAATGTCCAAAAACCCTAGGCCAAATTTGCCCAAGTGAAGTATTTCCTTGCTGAAATTTTGCCTCCCAATCTCCTTGGTGCAAGTGCTCATTCGCTTATGCCAACTCCATAATGCCACAATGAGATGTCTCAATGATCCTCACATTGCCTCTCCTTTTATAGGAGTCTAAAGTGAGTTTAGAATCTCTTAACTTACTTTAAGGAGCCCTTCACTAAACTCAATATTAAATTAGAATTGTTTATTCCTCCGTGTGGGTGTGAAGCCCCGACATGTGGTTGTGAAGCCCCAACCAAGCTCCAGCTCAATATACAAGAGGTTTTCAGCAAAACAAAACATGCAATGTGAGTGTCGTCAAAGATTCCCACATGCTCGACACCAAGGCCAATGTGGGAATACCTCCCGATGCTACAAAAACATCAACAGTAGTGGACTACCTTCCCTTGTAATCATTTTGTTAAAGCTTGTTAAAGGACAAAAAGATATTTCTAGGGTTTGTAGTGGACTACCCTAGGGTTTTACCCAAGATCCATTTTGATCTCTTGCTAAAGGTTGCTGGAAAACATAGGACGACCTCTTAGGGTTTGTATTGGACTACCTTGATTTGCCATCCTAAAGAATTAATACCTAGGGTTTGTAGTGGACTACCCTAAGGTTTAGTTCTTAGGTCTTTCTCTTGCCTTTGCTCTCCAAGAAAGTGCATCTTTGACTCCATATGCCCAAGGAAGCTAGATAGTACTAGTCTATTTCTCTTGAGACCTTGAACCCTAATGTTCTCTCTCTTTGTCAATTTTATGGTTAGATTAGGATTAACCCTCAACTTCCAACCTTTCCTAGCTTGACGTCTAGGGTTTTAGTGGCATCTTTCACCCTTGGAATCTTCCTTGACATCATTTTTTCTATTGTTGTTGCAATTTTCAGCTTTCTAGGATTTGACGTCTTGGGAGGTTTTAAGCTTGTTTCCTGCCATTTACATTTCAGAAAGTTTTTGTTACCTAACACCCTAGTTTAGCCTTGCATTTCAGCCCTCCTTCATTGCTAGTCTATTGGTTTTAAGGGCTGTTATATTTTTGTTGTTGTAACTTATCTTATTGCTGAAGTAATCATCTTGAAATACAAGTTTTATGATGGCCATAGTTTCCTCGCTGATTTGTAGTGCTTGGGGCATATCCTTGACTTGTTTTCACTTGCTATATATCATCTATTGTCTTGGAAACATCATTTAGGCAAATCTGGAAACTACTTCACTAAACCACCTTATACTTGCTTTGACAACGTTGACCTGAGTGGTGGTGTGAATAAATGACCAATATAGGAGGTCGTAAACTTGACTTGTCATGGTATAGGATTCCTTGAGGTTGCTAGGGAAGCCTCCCTTGTGCTGGATTCCATCCTTCACTAAAACGAGAGAAGTAATTGCTAAGGTGATAGTGGCAAGTACTTCTAATAGTTACACTTGTCTTGCACCTTGTGATAGGCCTTGCACAAGGGTGCTAAATTGGGTGATAACATTTCAGCGTCGTTGCCGAGGAGAATTGAGTCATTCTTCTTCGAAATCCGAAGTTTATGCTTCAACATTCATTGATAGTATGCATCAAAGCCTAACCTAGTGTGCTCATCTGGTGACTCCATTAAAGGAAGAAACCCTTTTCTCTATGCAATTTTTGAAGACCCTGTGCTTGTAAGGTGAAGCAAGCATTGTTAAAAGGCATTGAAGATTCACCTTGGCGACTCCACTCATATGCTTTTGTAGAAGGTGTTATCTTATTTTCAGATCTTGTATAAAGTTGCATATTCTCAAATGAAGGAATTATGGCACCATGGGAACTTCATGAAATGTTTCCTTCTCTTGATATTAAGAATCGTCGTGGCTACCCAAATCACTTTTCTCTGGATTGGTTGGATAATTGTCCAAAATTTGATGGTGATCCACCTTCGACCATCACTCATGTTGCGAAATTCTTGAAATATACTTCAGAAATAAATGTGATACATGAAGAGGTGCTAATAAGGTTATTTTTATTGTCTCTGGAAGCAAGACAAAAGAACTGGGCAATCCAAAAAGTATATCTTCTATTGCAGTGTTCATTGAAGAATTTCTCAAGCATTGGGGCCTGAGATTTCAAAGGTATGAGCACACTCTTAAGATCTTACGGAAGCCCTTCTAGAAGAGGAACTCTTTTATAACCCTATTGAAGATGATGAAGACTTGATTGAAGAACAAAAGCTTGAAGAAGAGATTCATGAGGAAAGTCACCAAGTACATGAGGTAGAACAAGAGCCACCTCACGAATTTGTTGAAGAAGAAGACCTTGATGAAGCATATCATGTTGAAGACCAAGTCCATGGAGAAGGCCCTATTGAGAGTACTCCTCCTCATGAAGATGAGACATTCTCCTCCATTTGATGAAGAAAAAGCTACCCAAGCCTCTATCTCTTCACATGAAGACAAGGGTAGGGTAAGTTATACTCCTTTCCAAGTTTTTGACCTTTGTGCTGCATCTTACGATGATTTGGAAGGTGACGAGTCTTTAGAGAAACCCTTGGATCTGGTGAATTTTTCATTTGATGAAGAACATGATGACCATGAGAATGAGAATGTTGATGTTTTTCTATGTATTGGGAGGCATAAATGGGATATGAGTTGTTTTCATTTTGATGGGGATCCCATTTATGATATTGATGACTTTAGGGTTAAGAGTGTGGAATTGTTGCCTTCGGAACAACCATCTATGTACATTAATGATTTGGATTTTTGGCAACATGAAGATGATATGCTCACAGATTTGTTTCAACCACCTAGCAATGATTCATTACAGCATTCTCATGACGATTTCCAGTCATATCCTAGTAGTTATAACTTATGATAGATATCCTTTTGAGCACTTGGGATTATTTTGTGAAGAAGATGGTCAACCACCTTTATGCTCAAATTTTGGTGAACATTCATTAGAGGACTTTTGTGGAGCTGTGATTCACCAAAGGCAGCAAGTATTTCATAGCTCAACTTCCCAACCATCTGTTTCTTTACCTTCTTCTCAATATGTCATTGAAGATAAAGTTGGAAACTATGCTTTGTGTGATGAATTTTCTATGGGGCAAAGGAGTTTTCAACCAATGGTTTGTTGAAAAATTTCCAGCTGCATATAGAAGGGCAGCATGCCTTAAGTTGGGAGTAAAAAAAATCTCAAAGATGTGAATTTATGCCTCATTTTTCATCCATTTCCCTCCTGGGCAACCATGAGGTATTCTTTAGATTTCTTATGATTCCATCTCATGCCTTGGGGAGTGACAATGTACATGAAAGTCAAGATGGTCATTTTTTGAAGTGTATGGATCAATCTTACGAGATGCAAGGATTGCATTCTGAAAGCCTTTCTTGGAGTAAGGATGAGCCATCATCGATATATTGAAGCCCTATTCAAAGATGGATGGAGCAAGTTTGTGGATGCGCATCTCAGTATGATTCTATTTCTCTTGCCCACCCTCATGAGTTGGATTCTATATCAGGTTGTGATGTAATGTTTGTCCCAGCTCATGATCACTTTGTGCTTGACACATCCTTGTTTTGGTTTCTAACAAAGCACAAGGGTAGATCTTAGACCTTGACGGGATGCTACGATGCCTTCATTAGTTGTATGATTATACCTAGCATTCACTTGTCCTGTAGCATTAGGTAGGATAGTTGTAGGTCATGATTCCTTTTGTCCATTTTGATTGTATTTTCTTTTTATTGATGTTACTAATTGATTTATTAATGCATTCATGTTAGCTTAGCTTATACATGTTATTAAAAAAAATTATATATTGATGAAATGAAAAGATTTACTTTCCACATTTTAATTTTTACATTTCATATACCAGGGTTGATCATATCCCCCTGCCCTTTTTTGTACTGATGGCTTTATGTTAGAATGTAGCAGGAATTTTTAGAGTGATGCAGGTTGGAGGTCTTTGAGTACCAAAGATGTTGAGGTTCTCATGCGCTTTATGATGAGAACATGTCCCCATCTTGGAGCCAGATCTTACCCCCTCTCACCTAGGGGTAACTAGAGGAGAACATTCTTCATGATCCACATTGCAAACAGTAATCCCAGAGAT
>ML820544.1:0-16453 GCA_009831015.1 Picea engelmannii
GTTCTAACTCGAAAACTAGGCTAGGCATGCACAAGCAGATGAGGTATTGGTTAAACTTCAGATAGTAAGTTGTAATAAGGGTGAGTAGGAGGAAGACTTCTGTGAGGAAATGCGAAGGCCTGATGTAGGCATCGAGCTTCTAACAGCCTGTAGAAGAAAACTTTGAACACAAGAACCTCTTATATTCAAAAGAAGAAACACTTAAAGAACATAACAGTGTTGTAATAAATCCTTTATCATAACACGGTCACGATGATTCATGTCAATCAATCAATCATGAACCCTTTTAGTATGAGATCAAAACCAGATGAAAAAGAGAGTTTCCTTACATTGAACAAGAAAATTTCATATGCAGATACATAGCCAGGAAAACCAGTGCTTCATTAAAAAATTACAGTCGGGACCTCTGCTCTACCATCCATCCCAACACAAATATAAAAACTAAGTATATATACTCAGACAAATTCACCACCTTGGTAGCAGGAAGGTAGTTGAGAGATTAAAGTCCAAATTAGCATGTGCAGGATCCTCTGGTTAGATGAGGACATCAGATCGACATGGCTTCTTTAGGAAAACCTACACACAGGACGATCTTGGGCAGACTGCCTACCAGAACCTCCATGTCTTAGATTTAAGGAGTGATGCGAGGTTTCAACCACCTCCTCCTACCTTTATTTACCTCTAGCAGGGATCAGGATCGAGGCCAAGTTGAATTGGCACCTGGAGAATGTGGCGATGCCTCCTGCAACTAAACCCAGTGTTTTGGCCCTTTATGCAGCTCTTTCTATCACCGCAAGTGACCATGGGCCATGACCCTACGCCTATCTTCAAAGGT
The DNA here is from genome assembly GCA_009831015.1 of Picea engelmannii. NCBI lineage: Eukaryota > Viridiplantae > Streptophyta > Pinopsida > Pinales > Pinaceae > Picea > Picea engelmannii. The sequence goes on from ML820544.1 coordinate 836, forward strand.
GATTTTCGCATTTCATGTTTCAGAGTTTCCCGATGCAGTGGATAATCATTTCGCATTTCGGAGTTTCCCAATGCAATGGAAGAGAAACCCCCTATCTTTTGAAGTCCCGGTAGCTGGAATGATGAAACGGCTAATCATTTCACGTTTTGGAGTTTCCCAATGCAATGGATGAGAGACCCTATGTCTTTTGAAGTCCCGGTAGTTGAAATTCCGAAACGGCTAATCATTTCGCGTTTCGGAGTTTCCCAATGCAATGGATGAGAGACCCTGTGTCTTTTAAAGTCCCAGTAGCTGAAATCACGACCAAGCCTGATCAGGTGCCATGTGTCCCAACTGGATCGGATGACCACGATCATTTCATGACTTTGGCCATAAGAGATGAGCCCATGCGCTAAACCTTGTGCAACTCCGTGACTCAGGCTTACCCGATGATTTTCAATCTTCTCCATCTATGGATCCTTGCCGTTGAAACCAAAATGCCTGCTCGCTTGATTTTAAACCCGAAATGGACTTCTTCTGTGTGTTGCGCTTGGCGCTCATGACTACGACCTTTGAATAAAACGCATTTGATGGGTTTTTTAAACCCCATTTCTATGCATTTACACCAAGGACCTGAAATCGGAGAGAAACACCCCCTTGCAAGAATTGGCGCTAACAACAGGGACACTCCTCCACCAAGAAAATTCAGATTTTAGAATCAACAACAGACAGACATGGAAAGGAATACCAACAAGGAAAGGAATACCAACAAATGTGAAGCAGTTCATAATTTTTGGAATCAAATGGTACATCAAAAGAGAAGATGGAAGAATGGGAAAGTTTGACTCTCATGTGGACAAATGAATACTTTTTGGTTACTCAAGTACAGGAAAAGCATACAAGTGTTACAATCTAAGATTGAACAAAGTTGTGGAAAGCATCAACATGAAAATTGATGAAAAAAGTAGACCAGAATCAAAGGAAGAAGAAAATGAATCAATGAAATAACCCTTAGAAGAAGAAGCAAAAGATGAAAAAGAAGTAGAAGATGAATATGAAGAGAATCCGATAGAATCATAAGAGCAAGTTCAACAAGTGGCTCCAAAGAAAACCAACAAACGAGTATAGAAGAATCATCCTTCAGAACATATTATCGGAAACAAAGATGCAGGAGTTGAGACTAGAAAAAAATCCATTCACCAGAACAAACGCACCTAGCACTCTCATCTACAATTGAACCAAACTATTTTGAAGAAGACAACAAGGATGAATTTTGCAAAAAGGCCATGGATGGAGAATTGGATCAAATATTGAAAAATGACACTTAGGAACTGGTTCCAAGACCACATAATAAGAATGTGATCAGCACAAAGTGGGTCTTCAGGAATAAATTGAATGAAGATGGATAGGTTACAAGGAACAAATATAGATTAGTATGTAAAGGATATGCACAGGTTGAAGGAATCAACTTTGAAGAGACATTTTCCACAGTTGTGAGAATGGAAGCAATATGTTTTCTTTTATCTTATGCATGCTCCAAAAACACTAAAATGTATCAGATGGATGTGAAATCATATTTTTTTAATGGGAAACTTGAAGAAGAAGTCTACATTGAACAACCAGAAGGATTTCAGTTGTCAGAGAATGGAAATTATGTGTGTAAATTAAAGAATGCCTTGTATGGTCTAAAATGGGATCCTAGAGCATGGTACTCTAGACTGGATAAGTATATGCAATAGTAAGGGTTCAGAAAAGGAAGTGCAAACAACAACCTCTACATCAAGGTAATATTTTATTAATTGAATTTTATGTTGATAATATTATTTTTGGTAGTGATGATGACAGGTTAAGCCAAAAATTTGCAAAAGATATGCAAAAAGAATTTGAAATGTTTTTACTTGGAGAACTATCCTTCTTTTTGGGACTTCAGATAAGTCAAAGCAATCAAGGAATTTTTATTTCTCAAACCAAGTATATCAGAGAAATGCTAAAGAGGTTCAGAATGGAATATTACAAACTATTTATCACTCCCATGCAAACCAGTTGCAAGTTGAGAAAAGATGATGACTCGAAGTTCACAGATCAGAGGAAATATAGGTCAATGATTGGCAGCCTACTATATGTGACAACATCGAGACCAGATGTAATGCAGGTAGTTGTACATGTGGCATGATTTCAAGCAGCACCAAAGGAATCACATGTATTAGTAGTGAAGAGGATTTTCATATATCTCAAAGGAACATAAGATTTTGGATTATGGTATCCAAAAGGAAAGGATCTATCACTTATTGCCTACACAGATGTAGATTGGGTAGGTTGTATTGATGACCGACGAAGCACCAGTAGAGAAACATTCTACTTGGGTGAGTGTTTAGTATCATGGCTAAGCAAGAAACAATCATCAATATCTTTACCTACAACCGAGGAAAAGTATATTGCAGCAGCATCATGTTGTACACGGGTTTTTTGGATGAAACAAACTCTGACAGATATACATGTTGAGTATGATGAGCCCCTTCCAATCTATTGTAATAATAGAAGCTCCATCAGTATCTCAAAGAACCCAGTGATGCAATCTAGGACGAAGCACATTCCAATCAAGTATCACTTTCTACAGGAGCAGGTTGTAGAAAAGAACATTAGAGTTGAGTATGTGGGCACAAAAGAACAAGTGGCAGACATATTTACAAAACCAATTCCACAGGAAGCCTTTGAGTATCTTCGCCAAAGACTCAGAGTTATTCCTACTCCAAAATGAATTCTTTTGAATGCTTATATTATATGGCGTATATGTACACGAGGAAGCATCATAAAGAGGACAGGTCGGTTAGGGGGAGAAACCCCAAATGGAAATATACCTTTGTCATTGATCACAAAGGGAGAGAGATTCATTAGATGCAGAGGACAGATGCATGGTTCCAGGGGGAGAAATGGTCACAGAGATGTAGAGGACAGAGGCATGTTTCTAGGGGGAGAATGAGTGATATGACTTCAGTATTTCATGACATAATTTCAGTTTTGCATCAGAGTGTTGCCATCAATGCCAAAGGGAGAGATTGTTGATTAGGGTTGGTTGTCATTGATGTCAACCCTTAAAGAAAGCCCAGTAGCACAAAGGTTTGGGTAATGGACCCAAGTTTGGTTGATGTAAATATGACTCATTGTTGTCTTTTCATGTTTGATAATAAGTACAAATGGATGAACTCCAAAGTGGTCCCCTTATGGTGAAATCCCTCACGGGAAGACGCTTTGTGGATTGATTTATTCTATAACTATGGTAAGAGAACCCATGCTTATTTTTGGATAAATAAATCCTATATGGATAAACTATCCTATATGGATAAACTATCCTAGATGGATAGTGCTTATTTGATTGATTTATCCAATTCTCTTACCATAGCCCGCTTCTGGTTGTAGCCAGAGAATTGGAGAGTTGGAGCTTCCCTCAGGTTGTAGCCTGAGAAACTAGGGGGATGAATCCTCCTTCTAGTTGCAGCTGGAAAAAAAAGGAAGTTGGTGATTCCAATGAATGTAATTCTTCAAGACATATAACAAAAAACATTCTATGGTTTTCTCACGATTTGGGTTTCCATGTAAAACACTGGTGTACTGTGTATGTGTGTGATTGTTCATTTATTATTTCTTATTATTGGATAATAATTCTACATTAATATAACACTTGAATTATTTGAATATAAAGGATTATAATCACGCTATTACTGATTCACCCCCCCTCTCAGTAATCCAATAGAATCTTGAGGTCTCGACCAAACCATTTCCATTTCTAAATATTTTTTTCAATGAATGTGAAGGCTCCCTCACAATGGTCATGATAGATTTGGACAAGAACAAAGTTCAGTTTGTACATTTGGGAGAGTGTGTTATTTATTTGGATAGATGGGGAGAAGATATCCTTGCTCAAATGAAGACTTAGTTGCAACAAAAGTTATCAGAGAAGGAGGAGGCCTTGGAAAATCTCCAAGAAACCATCCAAGAACACTAGGAAGCAAGGCTACTCAAACAAAAATAAATGGAATGTAGGTTGAGTGTAATTGAAATAGTTATGAGTTTCTTTATTAATTTTTCTTGATGGGGATTGGGTGTAACTTGATATGAAACTAATAAACAAAACTGTAGATAGTTGAAGAGGAATAAGTTTCAAAAATCACATGTGGTGTCTAAAGACACCATTATAGCACTTAAGCATAGGGATTTGTGATCAGAACATCATAATGAATATTGAACATACAAACCATGTTCAACATTGGCACACAACACATATGATAGTGACTCGTTCCATATTTTTTCACACCTAAGGTGTTGGGCACAACCCTATTTTGAGAAGGAAGGTTATTTTGGGTGGAGGAATATTTTTGGAGAAAATTTCTATTTTGGGAAAGACATAATTTTGGAAAGAAGAACTAATTTTGGAACACGAAAAATCGATGGCAAGAAAGCAACATGTGGAAAAAAGAAGGAAAAGAAGCATGCAAAGAGGGAAAGAAATGTGGCACGCAGGTTCAGTTCGTTAGTGTTATTCCCTAAAGTTGCACTGGACTGCTAAAGGGCAAGCTAGGGAATCATCAAGTTATTGCAATGACTTTTATAAATAAGGATGTGTTTTGGGTTTTGAAAGAAGGTGGATCAAGTAAATTGAAAAAGAAAGAATAATGGAAACAAGATAAATGAATATCATTGAAATGCCATTGGGCATGGAGTCAAGTAAACACCCTCTTGATCGAAGGCAATCAAATTTCATATCAGATAAGAAGTTTATATGAAAATGGGTAGAAGAATAGGGAATAAACAAAAATTAGAATACCCATCAAACAAAGATTCTCTTTGTTAAATGGATGAAAGGTACTTGAAACAAAACACAGAAACAATAGGCAATCACAGCAAAATATTTACCACTCGAGAATATATTATCCATGGGCAGCCATTGATTCTCAATGTCTGCAATTCGTTCAAGCAAGATAAAAAAACAGAGTGTAAGACAAAGGAAATCACAATCTGATAAAACAATTGTCATAAATCTTCGATGTCAGAAACGATCACAAAATAAAATGCTCTCAGTCTTACAATAACACACTGGATGGCTATCTCATGAAATTCCTTCTCGGGACTCACCCTCTCAGGCCTCCTCCCCATCTCATTTTACATTACAACGTTCTCCCTTATATCTCCTCCTAGATCCCATTGATAAGACCTCTAAATCCATCGAAGAGGTAATTTTAAACAGATCATGGAATCTGGTCAAAATTCTAAAAACAGAGCATATGAAAATCAGTTAAGATCGAGCCATATTTTAAAATAACAAGATATCATCTAGTTGGATGAAATCTCATTGTTTAAGCTGGGCCAATCCTTTGCCATATTATTTATTGGACACTTGGAATCGATGATTTTTTTTCTTTAGAAAATATTTGACCAAAACTAATATGGAGAATCTTCAAAGTTGATTCTTCTTTTTTCCTGTCCCTGTATCCTGAAAGAAACACTTGAACTCGAGTTGTCTCTAGAAATATGGAACTGTTGGATTTGATTCTATCCTTTTGTTGATCTGTCTCTTTTAAATAAAAGAAGGAATCAAATTGACTGATATTCTGGAAGATATGAAGTTAAACACTAATTTGTTGAAGATATGAATTTGCTATTAATCCTCCACCACCTATGCATTTTCTATCTTTATGCTTCGAAATGCTAGAAATAATTTAAATTCTTATCTCTTTCCTTGAAATTAGGGATATTGTTGTTCTTTAATCCCTCGTTAGTTAATTTTGATACCCAAAAAAGAGGAAATAATCTCTAAAAATGTGAATCTGGTTACTTTCAAATTTGGAACAACAATTAAATTCTCTACATCAAATCCCTTTTCTGATCCCCTTTGAGATTTTTACATACAAAACCTTGAATTGCTCAAATCAATCCCTAGAAATAATGGAAAACTTCCTTGTATGACCATGAGGCTCTGTCAACCCTTCTTCCTGCAATATGAAGATGATTGTTTGACTTTACTGGGCGTGTGAAAATAATGTTTTGAAAAATTTAGTCCTAGTCATATGAGATTTTCTCCCAAATCTTTGAGAAATTCTAGAAACCGCTTGCTTGCAAGGTAAATGGGTCCATTTGGGATGTGGGTTTTTAATGGTTTTGGAAGATTCTTTATCATTTGATCAAAAATGGAGCCCGAAATTCACCTCCTATAATAATGTCAGGAACTGATATTTGATAGAGGAAAATCTTCATGGAAATGATCCTGTTGGAATTTTGGTCCACAGTTGGGTGAATGATGGCATGAAAACTATCGATGCCTTGCATTTTTTAACATGGCATCCAGTTGTAAACTTACTTGTGAATGATTTATAGCTGCTCAACATGTCATGCTACATCGAAACTTTGAATGAGGACTGTAGACTCGCAAGATTCTTCACTCCTCGACACCTGAAGACTTAGATCAAACTTTGTTTTTCCACCTGTGAATACACTTGGGCTCTTGATTTCGGGTGCTTGAACACAACCCTTGATGCTTCATTGGATCATCGTCTATATGACTTAGCTTTCACTTGGTGCTTATCACTAGGCTTTGGATTGACTTGTGCTATGTTGCTAACTCGTTTGTGTGTTAATTGTAGGTGCACTCGGCTCTCAAACTTTTCCCTCAAGACAATATTTTGCTTAAATAAACATGAAGACAAACTGACCTTTTACCAATGTTGACTCTTAGTTGTATACAATATTAAACATAAGCAGTCTAGATATGGTGTGAAAACAAATATAGCGAAGAATTTAATGATTTTTTAAGAAATGATATGATGTTTTATGATGGCACTATGAGAATAACACTTTTCCAGTAGTGTGCCTATATCTGACACATGTGTTGTTGTAACATAACACCAAATTAAAGATTATTTTCTCTTGTATATCAGAGTATTAATAGTTAGTATGATTGTAATAAGGTAATAGAAGAGTCAAGTAAGCCATAGTTTAAGGGTTAGGTCACAAGATGAGGAGCCTGGTGTGATCTAGTCCACCTCACAAGCGTTCCTTAACCTCTTCATGATTGTATGATGGAAGATGTAATGTGTGCAATGCCATATTCTATAGTAGACTAATAAAAGAGTACAGAAGCCAAATCTTTGTGGACATATCCCAAGAGGGGGTGAACCACGATAAAACATGTGTTATATGTGATGTTTCTTGCATGTTTACTTTATGAAAATGATTAGTTATGAATGAATGGTTAAGATATATATGTTAGAATGCATCCGTGGATTCAATAGGGAATGAACCCTAGGAATAATTGACTGAATAACTAGATGAATGCATGAAGAAGATATAATACTATTAATATTATGGTACCTGCAGGAGATATTTACCTCCACATGTAAACCTGGCGAGGATAGAATACTCCTGGAAGCAAGAAGAAACCCTAATGAGTTGGCTAAATACCCTAGAAGATTTTTTGGCTCAAGAAGATAATTTATATTAGGTTATTAGCCTCCAAGAGAAGAAGTCAGCCATAAATAATAATATATACTGAACAGACAGATACCCAGAATGAGAAGTTGTCCCAGGAAGTTAGCCAGAATTAGTATAAATATAGGAGGATAGTTCTCATTCTAGCAAGCAGTCTTAGAATTGCATAACATCACTTGTGCGCACTGCAGTTGCCCAGTTTCTACGTAGGTTTGGAGGATAGCTACCATTGCAGCTGCTACAACTAGAAGTTATGCTTGGACTATATCTTGGCTACGGTTTGGAACATCTGATAAGCTCTTGTTGGTGCGCTATCCTTGGGGAAAGGTGAACTACCTTTTATTTGTCTATCTAGCCTAGGGTTTGCTTCCAGAGTGATTCTCTGTCAAGGTTAAGGTGCTCGGAGGGTGGCTTTGGCCTATGGTTAGGTGACAGTAGAGATATTGTCAATGGTAAAATGAGCACATCCATTATATTCTAACAGGTTATGGGCCCACACCTCCTTCATTTAGTCTAACTGCTGGAAGGAAACATAGTCGTAAGGATGTTAATCTCGTTGAAGAACTGTCGCTAGGGTTTCTAGTAGGAGCAGTCACCAAAGCACTACAGTTAGGGTTACTAGCAGGTGCAGTTGCAGAAACCCTAATCCTCTCATTGAGATACCTTAAGTGAAGATATTGAACTAATCTTCGAGCAGATCAATGTGCCCTAGCCTAGCGCATCTCTTGGTACTCTCAGTAAGCCAAGATGTCAAGTTTGAGTTTGTGGTCAAATCTAGGGTTTGACCAAGTCAAAGTAGCCATGACTTATTCTATGAAGTTAGATGGAGCTTGTAACTTCAAAGTGTGGAAGACAAGGATTGACCTCATCCTTTCCAAGAATAAAGTGTCGTATATTGTGAAAGGAAATATCGTGAAACCAGAGTTTGAAGAAAGAAAAGAGAAGGAACCGCAGAACATTACAGCTATGGAGAATTTAAAATACGGTGACATCAATGTTATGAGTATCATAGTGGAATCTATAAAATACCACTTGATACCCTACATCTCCCATCTTGACTCATCGAAGAAGATGTACGATGCCCTAACAAATCTCTTCTCAGTCAGAAACATTGGACAAGTTATGAGTCTTAAGAATGAGCTCTATGACATGAAGATGAATGATGAGGACAACATAACATCATATTTTGTGAGGATCTCTCAGTTAAGAGATCAAATACAAGCTATTGAAGAGATCATTTTAGAGAAGGAATTGGTAAACATAGTACTCAATGGTCTTCCCAAGACATGGGATGTATTTTCTGCAAGCATGAAAACAAGGAAGGAGTATCTTACATTTGAAGAACTTTGGACTTGTTGTGCTCAAGAAGAATCAAGGATCAGTGCAAAAGAGAAACCCCAAACGAAGTACGATGATCAAGCCTTCACAACAAGATTCAATAATTTCATAAACAAAAGGAAGTTTGGTTCAAGGAGGAAGCCAAATCAAGAGAAAGACATTTCAGAAGTACAATGCTTCAACTGTCGAAAGTATGGCCACTACAAGAGCCATTGTCCCAAGCTAAAGAAAAGGAAGGAGAAACACAAAGCATCGGTTGCCAAAGAAAAGGAACCTACAAAGAAGACTAAGTAGGTTGAAAGAGACTTCTTCTTCTGAAGGTAACAATACTCTTATTATTCCTTGTACACATATTGTTTTCATCATCTATGTGCATTTCTTGTATATATATCTCTTGGAAGATAATTTTTTCCAAGAAGAACTATACCGATGGAAGAACAACAAGATAAGGATTGATATCATTGGATAATACATGAAAGAATGAAATTTACATCAAGAAAATCATGTGGAAACTATTGCAAGATAATCCCAATAAATCTTGAAGAGACTTAGAAGAAGCAAAGAAAGAAAGAAGTCAACAATCAAGAGGAAATTGGAGAAAGACTTATCACATTTTGTAGAAGACAACAAGATGGAAGCATGGACTATGTTAGACAGAGAGCCAATTATATATTGTAGAAGACAATAATGATGTAGACAGAAGCGTGGACTCTGTTAGATGGAGGGAGCCAATTATATGCACTCATACATGAAGCAAGGATTAGGAGGGAGCTAATACTATGATCCATTGAAGATGATGAAGTATATATCCATGGTAGTAACCATGAAAGACAGTACATGCTCAGTTCAACCTCAGAAGCAGTCTTCTCGAAGAGAAGCCTTAAAATATCCCTGGTTGTCCATCAAGATCTGTGATCCTATGATGAAAGAAAGAAGTGGAATCCTTAGGGCATGGAATCTATAAGAAACTCCATGGACCCAAAAGCTAAATAAAAACATGAGGAAGAACATGAATATTCTAAGAAAGAAGAGAAGCTTGAAACACCAGTCATTGTATCAAGAATCACAATATTACCAGCCTAATATGAAAGAAATCAAGCAGAACTGAAATTTGTGATGAAGAACAGTGTATGGAAGACTTATGAATGAAAGCATTGCAAAATCTAGAACTAGAGGTTCTCCCATATGGAGGGAGAAGACTATGATTGCTCATTCCAGTAAACTAGACATACCTCTACATGAGTCATTATATCATCCATGGGTTGGAGTGATACATCAAGATGAATGCAAAGACTGTTCTCCAGAGCAATTGAACAAGAACATATGAAGAGAAACCTCAAGACTTTGAGGCATATGAGAAAGAGACCCTTGTATATAGATGAAAGTAGATAACTTGGTGGAGAACCTCCAATGCACAGTAGAAGCGTGGTGAATATTTTCTATAACAAAGATATTGTATCAAGATGATTACTTAGTAGATCAAATCTCATTATGACAGAAGAAGTGCCACATGGATATGTTCCAATTTTCCAACAATGATATACTCTATTGATCAGAGATACATGAAGCCTTCAGAGAAAACCAGTGTTCCAGCCCAAAGTACATTTTAAATCAAGAATTACATTATTTGTAATAAAGTCTAGAAAGGAGAAATTGGTTCTCCAATACATATCTCCACAGATGAGCAAATAAGCAGACATTTTGGTAAAAGATGAAAGAGTTTTTGTACTCAAGATGGAGCTCATGGAGATGACTTCCTTATTGAAAAAGGAAGAGATGACTCCCAGGTTGGTAGGGAGCACTAAAAATATTATTGAAGACATTCATTGAAAAGTAGTCCAGCTTGGACAGATTCTTTCCTGTTCGGAAAGTGGATTGAGATTTCTGATGGACAGTGATTTCCCATTATGCTTAACATGGGAAATGGTCTAGATTGTTGATGTATCATAGACAATGACTTCCCATTGTGGTTAACATGGGGAGTGGTCTAGGGAAGTCTCTCTTCTTGAGGGTTACTCAAGAAGACTGGCCTGCCTCGCTGGACAACAATTTCTCATTGTGGTTAACACGAGGAATGGTCCATTTTGGAGGTTGATGCAGGACAGTATTTTCCTCTTGTGGTTAACAGAGGAAATGGTATAGACAGACATTCCTTAGGGTTTATACATTCTCTCCAGGGTGCACTTTGATTAGTGTAGGAATAATGGCCCAGGGTGGGGAATGTTCTAGGCTCAAAAAACAGGGACAGGCATTCCTTAGGGTTTATACATTCTCTCCAGGGTGCACTTTGATTAGTGTAGGAAGAATGGCCCAGGGTGGGGAATGGTCCAGGTTTAGAAAACAAGACAATTATTCTTCCTTGCTTGAGAAGAATAGTCTAGATATCTCATTGTTCTACTCTAAAGGCAAATATTCTTTCAGATCTCACAGATGTGAGTGAAAGATTGGCCCAGATGATTCAGTTTATATCATAACATTTTTTCTGTGTAGGTTGATTTCAGATAATTGTTATGAAGACTATATGACAGTAGATGTATATTATTGTGGTGGATGTGTTCCTCTGTTCATGACTATATGTTGTTGATCAAGTACTTGTGTGTTACTTGGTGTGGTAGTTTACCATTGGATTATGGTTATGTACTACTATGGATAAACAAAATTTTGTTCTATTTTGTTTTAATTTCCTTGAAGACTATCATCAGTATTGGATGGATAATCAAAGGATAGAGATTTCCCAGATGGAAAATGGTTGAGAACATTTACTCTTCTAGATTAGAAGAATGGCTCTTGTATCACTCTATGGAGTGAGAATCATGTCTGATTACTCAAATAGAGTATGGTTTCAAGAGATGATGTAGCTGATGACACTGATGATGATGATGGTGCTCATGATCTAGTCATGATCTAGTCTATACGACTATGTTGATGCTACCGGATGAATGGTATGTTTTTGTGCTCAAGACCATTACCTATAAAATGGTTTCGTTGATAGAATACTTCAGGAATCAAGAAGAAACCCTAATGAGTTGGCTAAATACCCTAGAAGACTTTTCGGCTCAAGAAGATAATTTATATTAGGTTATTAGCCTCCAAGAGAAGAAGTTGACCAGAAATAATAATATATACTGAACAGGAAGATACCCAGAATGAGAAGTCGGCCCAGGCAATTATCCAGAATTAGCATAAATACATGAGGCCAGTTCTCATTCTAGAAGGCAGTGTCAGAATTGCAGAGCAGCACTTGTGCGCACTACAGTTTCCCAGTTTCTATGTCGGTTTGGAGGACAATTGTTGTTACAGCTGCTACAACTAGCAGTTACACTTGGACTATCTCTTGGCTAGGGTTTGGAACATCTTATAAGCTCTTGTTGGTGCGTTATCCTTGGGGAAAGGTGCACTACACTTTTTTTGGCTATCTAGCCTAGGGTTTTCTTCCAGAGTGATTATTTGTCAAGGTTAAGGTGATTGGAGAGTGGCTTTGACCTATGGTTGGGTGAAAATAGAGATATTGTTAATGGTAAAATGAGAACATCCATTATATTCTAACAAATACACCCTCGGACCCCCACTCATTCCTAGACTACAAGCACTTGAGCATTTTAGTCAACCATAAATCTGTCTCATGTGAGACCGTGCAGTGCACTCAGTGTGTTGCATTTCCTTCTGTTTTACTAGGAAGGACAATAGTTTTAGAGGGTTTTGTTGGAAATCTATTGAGATATGAACCTAGGTCAACCCAATAAAATGGTTTCGTTGATGGTTGGAAATGCATGGGATTGAGTGAATGAGATCCATGGAAGAAACATGTAGAGAATGAAGGTATAGAAGGTAATGTTTAGGTGATGGAATCCAACAAAGGTGTAGACCGAAATATGGTTGAGAATGAAGGACCTCGACTTTGTGCAAAAGGATAATAGAAACCCTAAGTTAACACCACGCAAATATCTTGACAAATACGTGTTTAGCGATTTGCATGACGTATTTTTTTGTGATTTCCTACACTTTTTGCAAGAGTGGTTATTGAGGTTAAAAAACAACCACCCAACAAATCATATAATACAACTGAAGTGGAATCCTGTGGAGATCGTGCAATTACAACAAGTTAATAACAAATTTACACGCACAATAGATTTTTGTTTAGACAATATTGTTGCAGGGTTTATCACCAAATTTGCAGTAGATATTGTGAAGTCTTACAACATAGCTGAGAATGATTTTCTAAAAGGTCCCAAAGGTAGGTATATCATATCATTGTATACTTCAATCAAGATTCCGTTGTATAACAATAGTTTGATGAACATGGAATCATACAACTTTACTTCCCTGGATGCATGGGGGAAGGGGGGAAGCACTGACAAGAGCTGGAGAAATGGAGGAAGAGATGGATAAGGAAAAGAAGAAGGAGGACATGGACCCAATCATGATGGAAGAAGACTAGATAAAATAGATAATGAAAACAAATAGAAAGATGTGTAGTGGAGCACCCTACTAATATAAGATGAATAATAAGAAGAGAGCCATACCTAATAGAGAGGGATTGGAAAGTGATGATAAGAGGTAGAGAATCTTCAGGTTGTATATCGTATTGAGGAAATCCTAAGCACAACATATGAAAAGAAAACATGAGTTCCAAGGGCATGAATAGAAGGAAGAACTCCAATCTAGATTAATGTCAGTGTGGAACCTATAATCCTATGTGTGACTAGTACACCAGAAAGAAAACCAACATCTAGACAACCGAATTTTAGTGGTAGAAGAATGATAGGATAGGGATCCAGTAAAGGAGAATCAACTGGGGGAGCCAGCTCAGGAGATAACATTCAAATATCTACACTACGTAGAGGTAGTAGTTCAACACAGCTCAGAATGGCAGGACACGATCCCATGATCAAGTTACCAGGATTTTGGGGAGAGGCATTGTCGAGCTACAGATATACCATGTAAATCAACATTTAATTGTCAATCCGAGAAGGTAGACTTAGAGGAACCAGCACAGGAAATGCAGGGTTGAAGAGGGGGTTTAAAGAATGCCAAACTAATCTCTGAACTGCTAAAAGAAACTCACTGGAAGAAGCTACTGTACTCTACTCTTCTCTGCACTACTCTGTACTACTCTGTACTAACCGATATTGTTCTGTATTAATTAAAAGTGATCATATGCATGAAAAAGGTCTACTGCACACTGATGGCTGAAAACAATTAAGTTCTTGCTACTTATTACTCCACACAACTCAACGACCTTCTAATTCATAATGCAATGAAACTCTCTATTGTAACCAAATGAAATGTTATTTCTGTTAATCAATGGATGAAAATATAACATCTAAACTTGAGTCTTGGAATACTAAACCCTCTGTTGCAATCAAATGAAATTCTACTTCTGTTCTATTAAACTAATGAGAAAACTGGCAATGGAAATTGGAATCGAATCTGGAGTCTACTTTAAATGCAATATATACATTTTTGTTTCCATCGAAGGGGGCCCTGCCTTCTATGTCAACAGACTGTTCTCTAAATCAATGCATACTGGAAAATAAATCTCACAGCAAAATGGAAATAAAGGAAATCGTGTTAGTGAAAACCCTACATCAGAATGGCAATAAAAGAAATCATGTTGATGAAACTCTCACTATTTTATTGAAAGATAAGAACAATACAAGGCCTGGAGATTTCCATTCTTCTCTCTACTCTATGCTCTGTCTATCCCCCTTTCCCCGAGCATAACATCTCTTTTATATAACGTTTCAGATCCTTTACAATGTATGGCTTTGCTCCCAAGAAGTTACAAAATGGTTTTGAGAGATCATCGGAGGATGAGACACGTTTTGAGACACATTTTACATCGTCAATCATTCCACGTTATACATGCACGATTTTAAATGCTTGATGCCAGCTATTGAGTTCTCAAACAAACAGTTTCCCCCCTGCGTTACACATGCATGGATTTATGAATGCGTTACATATGCACGGATTTATGAAGTGGTAGAGGGCGCCAACTATTCTGTCAAGGAAAGGTCCAGCTGTAGATATTCCTCCTCAAATCGCAGAGTACTCAGTTTAGCTTGTTCAAAGTCAAACTTATCTTGGCTGGCATTTTGCATATTACTCCTTGTCTGCCCTTTACAGAATTTGCACCAAGAGGTGACAGTGCATCCAAATTATATCTTTGTTTTTAAACCCCTTTCCTTCACCCATTCAGGGCCAAGCTCCAGTGAATACAGAGCAAGCTTTTGTCCAATGATTGAAGCACCTATTGGGATATTATCTTGTGTTTTTAGCAGTTGTGCTCCAAGGCTCTCGACTTTTGAAGGATATGCTATCTATCCAATTTTCCATCCCATCATACCATAAGCTTTAGAAAAGGAGAATACATTGATAATGTGTGGAGCCTCTACATAAGTATGTTTCAACCCATCATAAAATAATCATAAGTATTATCCTCTATAAGCCAACACCCTGCATTCTTGCAAAGTTCAGCTATTCTCCGCAGAAGAGGATTATTATTGCATTTATAGTTGAATCCTTCACTCATTTGTGGTTTTGGAAGCACTTCATGATTTCTGTATACAATGGAACATATATGTGTAACAGAATATGAATAGCACAGAAAGAAATCCATTTGCTTAACAAAAGACTTCAAGAGAGTAAACAATATCAGCAATAAAATGTTATAAATCCGGAGCCCAACAGGCATCAGAGGACCCTGAAAAGTACTTATTCATATGTGAGAAGATCTAGGAATCAAATCATATTATAGATACAAATACAAAACTTGCGCAGTTAGCTATCATGCTAAGAGACCGCATGTTGGACGGGTACATG
>ML820544.1:16503-52908 GCA_009831015.1 Picea engelmannii
GTTCTAACTCGAAAACTAGGCTAGGCATGCACAAGCAGATGAGGTATTGGTTAAACTTCAGATAGTAAGTTGTAATAAGGGTGAGTAGGAGGAAGACTTCTGTGAGGAAATGCGAAGGCCTGATGTAGGCATCGAGCTTCTAACAGCCTGTAGAAGAAAACTTTGAACACAAGAACCTCTTATATTCAAAAGAAGAAACACTTAAAGAACATAACAGTGTTGTAATAAATCCTTTATCATAACACGGTCACGATGATTCATGTCAATCAATCAATCATGAACCCTTTTAGTATGAGATCAAAACCAGATGAAAAAGAGAGTTTCCTTACATTGAACAAGAAAATTTCATATGCAGATACATAGCCAGGAAAACCAGTGCTTCATTAAAAAATTACAGTCGGGACCTCTGCTCTACCATCCATCCCAACACAAATATAAAAACTAAGTATATATACTCAGACAAATTCACCACCTTGGTAGCAGGAAGGTAGTTGAGAGATTAAAGTCCAAATTAGCATGTGCAGGATCCTCTGGTTAGATGAGGACATCAGATCGACATGGCTTCTTTAGGAAAACCTACACACAGGACGATCTTGGGCAGACTGCCTACCAGAACCTCCATGTCTTAGATTTAAGGAGTGATGCGAGGTTTCAACCACCTCCTCCTACCTTTATTTACCTCTAGCAGGGATCAGGATCGAGGCCAAGTTGAATTGGCACCTGGAGAATGTGGCGATGCCTCCTGCAACTAAACCCAGTGTTTTGGCCCTTTATGCAGCTCTTTCTATCACCGCAAGTGACCATGGGCCATGACCCTACGCCTATCTTCAAAGGTGATTTTCGCATTTCATGTTTCAGAGTTTCCCGATGCAGTGGATAATCATTTCGCATTTCGGAGTTTCCCAATGCAATGGAAGAGAAACCCCCTATCTTTTGAAGTCCCGGTAGCTGGAATGATGAAACGGCTAATCATTTCACGTTTTGGAGTTTCCCAATGCAATGGATGAGAGACCCTATGTCTTTTGAAGTCCCGGTAGTTGAAATTCCGAAACGGCTAATCATTTCGCGTTTCGGAGTTTCCCAATGCAATGGATGAGAGACCCTGTGTCTTTTAAAGTCCCAGTAGCTGAAATCACGACCAAGCCTGATCAGGTGCCATGTGTCCCAACTGGATCGGATGACCACGATCATTTCATGACTTTGGCCATAAGAGATGAGCCCATGCGCTAAACCTTGTGCAACTCCGTGACTCAGGCTTACCCGATGATTTTCAATCTTCTCCATCTATGGATCCTTGCCGTTGAAACCAAAATGCCTGCTCGCTTGATTTTAAACCCGAAATGGACTTCTTCTGTGTGTTGCGCTTGGCGCTCATGACTACGACCTTTGAATAAAACGCATTTGATGGGTTTTTTAAACCCCATTTCTATGCATTTACACCAAGGACCTGAAATCGGAGAGAAACACCCCCTTGCAAGAATTGGCGCTAACAACAGGGACACTCCTCCACCAAGAAAATTCAGATTTTAGAATCAACAACAGACAGACATGGAAAGGAATACCAACAAGGAAAGGAATACCAACAAATGTGAAGCAGTTCATAATTTTTGGAATCAAATGGTACATCAAAAGAGAAGATGGAAGAATGGGAAAGTTTGACTCTCATGTGGACAAATGAATACTTTTTGGTTACTCAAGTACAGGAAAAGCATACAAGTGTTACAATCTAAGATTGAACAAAGTTGTGGAAAGCATCAACATGAAAATTGATGAAAAAAGTAGACCAGAATCAAAGGAAGAAGAAAATGAATCAATGAAATAACCCTTAGAAGAAGAAGCAAAAGATGAAAAAGAAGTAGAAGATGAATATGAAGAGAATCCGATAGAATCATAAGAGCAAGTTCAACAAGTGGCTCCAAAGAAAACCAACAAACGAGTATAGAAGAATCATCCTTCAGAACATATTATCGGAAACAAAGATGCAGGAGTTGAGACTAGAAAAAAATCCATTCACCAGAACAAACGCACCTAGCACTCTCATCTACAATTGAACCAAACTATTTTGAAGAAGACAACAAGGATGAATTTTGCAAAAAGGCCATGGATGGAGAATTGGATCAAATATTGAAAAATGACACTTAGGAACTGGTTCCAAGACCACATAATAAGAATGTGATCAGCACAAAGTGGGTCTTCAGGAATAAATTGAATGAAGATGGATAGGTTACAAGGAACAAATATAGATTAGTATGTAAAGGATATGCACAGGTTGAAGGAATCAACTTTGAAGAGACATTTTCCACAGTTGTGAGAATGGAAGCAATATGTTTTCTTTTATCTTATGCATGCTCCAAAAACACTAAAATGTATCAGATGGATGTGAAATCATATTTTTTTAATGGGAAACTTGAAGAAGAAGTCTACATTGAACAACCAGAAGGATTTCAGTTGTCAGAGAATGGAAATTATGTGTGTAAATTAAAGAATGCCTTGTATGGTCTAAAATGGGATCCTAGAGCATGGTACTCTAGACTGGATAAGTATATGCAATAGTAAGGGTTCAGAAAAGGAAGTGCAAACAACAACCTCTACATCAAGGTAATATTTTATTAATTGAATTTTATGTTGATAATATTATTTTTGGTAGTGATGATGACAGGTTAAGCCAAAAATTTGCAAAAGATATGCAAAAAGAATTTGAAATGTTTTTACTTGGAGAACTATCCTTCTTTTTGGGACTTCAGATAAGTCAAAGCAATCAAGGAATTTTTATTTCTCAAACCAAGTATATCAGAGAAATGCTAAAGAGGTTCAGAATGGAATATTACAAACTATTTATCACTCCCATGCAAACCAGTTGCAAGTTGAGAAAAGATGATGACTCGAAGTTCACAGATCAGAGGAAATATAGGTCAATGATTGGCAGCCTACTATATGTGACAACATCGAGACCAGATGTAATGCAGGTAGTTGTACATGTGGCATGATTTCAAGCAGCACCAAAGGAATCACATGTATTAGTAGTGAAGAGGATTTTCATATATCTCAAAGGAACATAAGATTTTGGATTATGGTATCCAAAAGGAAAGGATCTATCACTTATTGCCTACACAGATGTAGATTGGGTAGGTTGTATTGATGACCGACGAAGCACCAGTAGAGAAACATTCTACTTGGGTGAGTGTTTAGTATCATGGCTAAGCAAGAAACAATCATCAATATCTTTACCTACAACCGAGGAAAAGTATATTGCAGCAGCATCATGTTGTACACGGGTTTTTTGGATGAAACAAACTCTGACAGATATACATGTTGAGTATGATGAGCCCCTTCCAATCTATTGTAATAATAGAAGCTCCATCAGTATCTCAAAGAACCCAGTGATGCAATCTAGGACGAAGCACATTCCAATCAAGTATCACTTTCTACAGGAGCAGGTTGTAGAAAAGAACATTAGAGTTGAGTATGTGGGCACAAAAGAACAAGTGGCAGACATATTTACAAAACCAATTCCACAGGAAGCCTTTGAGTATCTTCGCCAAAGACTCAGAGTTATTCCTACTCCAAAATGAATTCTTTTGAATGCTTATATTATATGGCGTATATGTACACGAGGAAGCATCATAAAGAGGACAGGTCGGTTAGGGGGAGAAACCCCAAATGGAAATATACCTTTGTCATTGATCACAAAGGGAGAGAGATTCATTAGATGCAGAGGACAGATGCATGGTTCCAGGGGGAGAAATGGTCACAGAGATGTAGAGGACAGAGGCATGTTTCTAGGGGGAGAATGAGTGATATGACTTCAGTATTTCATGACATAATTTCAGTTTTGCATCAGAGTGTTGCCATCAATGCCAAAGGGAGAGATTGTTGATTAGGGTTGGTTGTCATTGATGTCAACCCTTAAAGAAAGCCCAGTAGCACAAAGGTTTGGGTAATGGACCCAAGTTTGGTTGATGTAAATATGACTCATTGTTGTCTTTTCATGTTTGATAATAAGTACAAATGGATGAACTCCAAAGTGGTCCCCTTATGGTGAAATCCCTCACGGGAAGACGCTTTGTGGATTGATTTATTCTATAACTATGGTAAGAGAACCCATGCTTATTTTTGGATAAATAAATCCTATATGGATAAACTATCCTATATGGATAAACTATCCTAGATGGATAGTGCTTATTTGATTGATTTATCCAATTCTCTTACCATAGCCCGCTTCTGGTTGTAGCCAGAGAATTGGAGAGTTGGAGCTTCCCTCAGGTTGTAGCCTGAGAAACTAGGGGGATGAATCCTCCTTCTAGTTGCAGCTGGAAAAAAAAGGAAGTTGGTGATTCCAATGAATGTAATTCTTCAAGACATATAACAAAAAACATTCTATGGTTTTCTCACGATTTGGGTTTCCATGTAAAACACTGGTGTACTGTGTATGTGTGTGATTGTTCATTTATTATTTCTTATTATTGGATAATAATTCTACATTAATATAACACTTGAATTATTTGAATATAAAGGATTATAATCACGCTATTACTGATTCACCCCCCCTCTCAGTAATCCAATAGAATCTTGAGGTCTCGACCAAACCATTTCCATTTCTAAATATTTTTTTCAATGAATGTGAAGGCTCCCTCACAATGGTCATGATAGATTTGGACAAGAACAAAGTTCAGTTTGTACATTTGGGAGAGTGTGTTATTTATTTGGATAGATGGGGAGAAGATATCCTTGCTCAAATGAAGACTTAGTTGCAACAAAAGTTATCAGAGAAGGAGGAGGCCTTGGAAAATCTCCAAGAAACCATCCAAGAACACTAGGAAGCAAGGCTACTCAAACAAAAATAAATGGAATGTAGGTTGAGTGTAATTGAAATAGTTATGAGTTTCTTTATTAATTTTTCTTGATGGGGATTGGGTGTAACTTGATATGAAACTAATAAACAAAACTGTAGATAGTTGAAGAGGAATAAGTTTCAAAAATCACATGTGGTGTCTAAAGACACCATTATAGCACTTAAGCATAGGGATTTGTGATCAGAACATCATAATGAATATTGAACATACAAACCATGTTCAACATTGGCACACAACACATATGATAGTGACTCGTTCCATATTTTTTCACACCTAAGGTGTTGGGCACAACCCTATTTTGAGAAGGAAGGTTATTTTGGGTGGAGGAATATTTTTGGAGAAAATTTCTATTTTGGGAAAGACATAATTTTGGAAAGAAGAACTAATTTTGGAACACGAAAAATCGATGGCAAGAAAGCAACATGTGGAAAAAAGAAGGAAAAGAAGCATGCAAAGAGGGAAAGAAATGTGGCACGCAGGTTCAGTTCGTTAGTGTTATTCCCTAAAGTTGCACTGGACTGCTAAAGGGCAAGCTAGGGAATCATCAAGTTATTGCAATGACTTTTATAAATAAGGATGTGTTTTGGGTTTTGAAAGAAGGTGGATCAAGTAAATTGAAAAAGAAAGAATAATGGAAACAAGATAAATGAATATCATTGAAATGCCATTGGGCATGGAGTCAAGTAAACACCCTCTTGATCGAAGGCAATCAAATTTCATATCAGATAAGAAGTTTATATGAAAATGGGTAGAAGAATAGGGAATAAACAAAAATTAGAATACCCATCAAACAAAGATTCTCTTTGTTAAATGGATGAAAGGTACTTGAAACAAAACACAGAAACAATAGGCAATCACAGCAAAATATTTACCACTCGAGAATATATTATCCATGGGCAGCCATTGATTCTCAATGTCTGCAATTCGTTCAAGCAAGATAAAAAAACAGAGTGTAAGACAAAGGAAATCACAATCTGATAAAACAATTGTCATAAATCTTCGATGTCAGAAACGATCACAAAATAAAATGCTCTCAGTCTTACAATAACACACTGGATGGCTATCTCATGAAATTCCTTCTCGGGACTCACCCTCTCAGGCCTCCTCCCCATCTCATTTTACATTACAACGTTCTCCCTTATATCTCCTCCTAGATCCCATTGATAAGACCTCTAAATCCATCGAAGAGGTAATTTTAAACAGATCATGGAATCTGGTCAAAATTCTAAAAACAGAGCATATGAAAATCAGTTAAGATCGAGCCATATTTTAAAATAACAAGATATCATCTAGTTGGATGAAATCTCATTGTTTAAGCTGGGCCAATCCTTTGCCATATTATTTATTGGACACTTGGAATCGATGATTTTTTTTCTTTAGAAAATATTTGACCAAAACTAATATGGAGAATCTTCAAAGTTGATTCTTCTTTTTTCCTGTCCCTGTATCCTGAAAGAAACACTTGAACTCGAGTTGTCTCTAGAAATATGGAACTGTTGGATTTGATTCTATCCTTTTGTTGATCTGTCTCTTTTAAATAAAAGAAGGAATCAAATTGACTGATATTCTGGAAGATATGAAGTTAAACACTAATTTGTTGAAGATATGAATTTGCTATTAATCCTCCACCACCTATGCATTTTCTATCTTTATGCTTCGAAATGCTAGAAATAATTTAAATTCTTATCTCTTTCCTTGAAATTAGGGATATTGTTGTTCTTTAATCCCTCGTTAGTTAATTTTGATACCCAAAAAAGAGGAAATAATCTCTAAAAATGTGAATCTGGTTACTTTCAAATTTGGAACAACAATTAAATTCTCTACATCAAATCCCTTTTCTGATCCCCTTTGAGATTTTTACATACAAAACCTTGAATTGCTCAAATCAATCCCTAGAAATAATGGAAAACTTCCTTGTATGACCATGAGGCTCTGTCAACCCTTCTTCCTGCAATATGAAGATGATTGTTTGACTTTACTGGGCGTGTGAAAATAATGTTTTGAAAAATTTAGTCCTAGTCATATGAGATTTTCTCCCAAATCTTTGAGAAATTCTAGAAACCGCTTGCTTGCAAGGTAAATGGGTCCATTTGGGATGTGGGTTTTTAATGGTTTTGGAAGATTCTTTATCATTTGATCAAAAATGGAGCCCGAAATTCACCTCCTATAATAATGTCAGGAACTGATATTTGATAGAGGAAAATCTTCATGGAAATGATCCTGTTGGAATTTTGGTCCACAGTTGGGTGAATGATGGCATGAAAACTATCGATGCCTTGCATTTTTTAACATGGCATCCAGTTGTAAACTTACTTGTGAATGATTTATAGCTGCTCAACATGTCATGCTACATCGAAACTTTGAATGAGGACTGTAGACTCGCAAGATTCTTCACTCCTCGACACCTGAAGACTTAGATCAAACTTTGTTTTTCCACCTGTGAATACACTTGGGCTCTTGATTTCGGGTGCTTGAACACAACCCTTGATGCTTCATTGGATCATCGTCTATATGACTTAGCTTTCACTTGGTGCTTATCACTAGGCTTTGGATTGACTTGTGCTATGTTGCTAACTCGTTTGTGTGTTAATTGTAGGTGCACTCGGCTCTCAAACTTTTCCCTCAAGACAATATTTTGCTTAAATAAACATGAAGACAAACTGACCTTTTACCAATGTTGACTCTTAGTTGTATACAATATTAAACATAAGCAGTCTAGATATGGTGTGAAAACAAATATAGCGAAGAATTTAATGATTTTTTAAGAAATGATATGATGTTTTATGATGGCACTATGAGAATAACACTTTTCCAGTAGTGTGCCTATATCTGACACATGTGTTGTTGTAACATAACACCAAATTAAAGATTATTTTCTCTTGTATATCAGAGTATTAATAGTTAGTATGATTGTAATAAGGTAATAGAAGAGTCAAGTAAGCCATAGTTTAAGGGTTAGGTCACAAGATGAGGAGCCTGGTGTGATCTAGTCCACCTCACAAGCGTTCCTTAACCTCTTCATGATTGTATGATGGAAGATGTAATGTGTGCAATGCCATATTCTATAGTAGACTAATAAAAGAGTACAGAAGCCAAATCTTTGTGGACATATCCCAAGAGGGGGTGAACCACGATAAAACATGTGTTATATGTGATGTTTCTTGCATGTTTACTTTATGAAAATGATTAGTTATGAATGAATGGTTAAGATATATATGTTAGAATGCATCCGTGGATTCAATAGGGAATGAACCCTAGGAATAATTGACTGAATAACTAGATGAATGCATGAAGAAGATATAATACTATTAATATTATGGTACCTGCAGGAGATATTTACCTCCACATGTAAACCTGGCGAGGATAGAATACTCCTGGAAGCAAGAAGAAACCCTAATGAGTTGGCTAAATACCCTAGAAGATTTTTTGGCTCAAGAAGATAATTTATATTAGGTTATTAGCCTCCAAGAGAAGAAGTCAGCCATAAATAATAATATATACTGAACAGACAGATACCCAGAATGAGAAGTTGTCCCAGGAAGTTAGCCAGAATTAGTATAAATATAGGAGGATAGTTCTCATTCTAGCAAGCAGTCTTAGAATTGCATAACATCACTTGTGCGCACTGCAGTTGCCCAGTTTCTACGTAGGTTTGGAGGATAGCTACCATTGCAGCTGCTACAACTAGAAGTTATGCTTGGACTATATCTTGGCTACGGTTTGGAACATCTGATAAGCTCTTGTTGGTGCGCTATCCTTGGGGAAAGGTGAACTACCTTTTATTTGTCTATCTAGCCTAGGGTTTGCTTCCAGAGTGATTCTCTGTCAAGGTTAAGGTGCTCGGAGGGTGGCTTTGGCCTATGGTTAGGTGACAGTAGAGATATTGTCAATGGTAAAATGAGCACATCCATTATATTCTAACAGGTTATGGGCCCACACCTCCTTCATTTAGTCTAACTGCTGGAAGGAAACATAGTCGTAAGGATGTTAATCTCGTTGAAGAACTGTCGCTAGGGTTTCTAGTAGGAGCAGTCACCAAAGCACTACAGTTAGGGTTACTAGCAGGTGCAGTTGCAGAAACCCTAATCCTCTCATTGAGATACCTTAAGTGAAGATATTGAACTAATCTTCGAGCAGATCAATGTGCCCTAGCCTAGCGCATCTCTTGGTACTCTCAGTAAGCCAAGATGTCAAGTTTGAGTTTGTGGTCAAATCTAGGGTTTGACCAAGTCAAAGTAGCCATGACTTATTCTATGAAGTTAGATGGAGCTTGTAACTTCAAAGTGTGGAAGACAAGGATTGACCTCATCCTTTCCAAGAATAAAGTGTCGTATATTGTGAAAGGAAATATCGTGAAACCAGAGTTTGAAGAAAGAAAAGAGAAGGAACCGCAGAACATTACAGCTATGGAGAATTTAAAATACGGTGACATCAATGTTATGAGTATCATAGTGGAATCTATAAAATACCACTTGATACCCTACATCTCCCATCTTGACTCATCGAAGAAGATGTACGATGCCCTAACAAATCTCTTCTCAGTCAGAAACATTGGACAAGTTATGAGTCTTAAGAATGAGCTCTATGACATGAAGATGAATGATGAGGACAACATAACATCATATTTTGTGAGGATCTCTCAGTTAAGAGATCAAATACAAGCTATTGAAGAGATCATTTTAGAGAAGGAATTGGTAAACATAGTACTCAATGGTCTTCCCAAGACATGGGATGTATTTTCTGCAAGCATGAAAACAAGGAAGGAGTATCTTACATTTGAAGAACTTTGGACTTGTTGTGCTCAAGAAGAATCAAGGATCAGTGCAAAAGAGAAACCCCAAACGAAGTACGATGATCAAGCCTTCACAACAAGATTCAATAATTTCATAAACAAAAGGAAGTTTGGTTCAAGGAGGAAGCCAAATCAAGAGAAAGACATTTCAGAAGTACAATGCTTCAACTGTCGAAAGTATGGCCACTACAAGAGCCATTGTCCCAAGCTAAAGAAAAGGAAGGAGAAACACAAAGCATCGGTTGCCAAAGAAAAGGAACCTACAAAGAAGACTAAGTAGGTTGAAAGAGACTTCTTCTTCTGAAGGTAACAATACTCTTATTATTCCTTGTACACATATTGTTTTCATCATCTATGTGCATTTCTTGTATATATATCTCTTGGAAGATAATTTTTTCCAAGAAGAACTATACCGATGGAAGAACAACAAGATAAGGATTGATATCATTGGATAATACATGAAAGAATGAAATTTACATCAAGAAAATCATGTGGAAACTATTGCAAGATAATCCCAATAAATCTTGAAGAGACTTAGAAGAAGCAAAGAAAGAAAGAAGTCAACAATCAAGAGGAAATTGGAGAAAGACTTATCACATTTTGTAGAAGACAACAAGATGGAAGCATGGACTATGTTAGACAGAGAGCCAATTATATATTGTAGAAGACAATAATGATGTAGACAGAAGCGTGGACTCTGTTAGATGGAGGGAGCCAATTATATGCACTCATACATGAAGCAAGGATTAGGAGGGAGCTAATACTATGATCCATTGAAGATGATGAAGTATATATCCATGGTAGTAACCATGAAAGACAGTACATGCTCAGTTCAACCTCAGAAGCAGTCTTCTCGAAGAGAAGCCTTAAAATATCCCTGGTTGTCCATCAAGATCTGTGATCCTATGATGAAAGAAAGAAGTGGAATCCTTAGGGCATGGAATCTATAAGAAACTCCATGGACCCAAAAGCTAAATAAAAACATGAGGAAGAACATGAATATTCTAAGAAAGAAGAGAAGCTTGAAACACCAGTCATTGTATCAAGAATCACAATATTACCAGCCTAATATGAAAGAAATCAAGCAGAACTGAAATTTGTGATGAAGAACAGTGTATGGAAGACTTATGAATGAAAGCATTGCAAAATCTAGAACTAGAGGTTCTCCCATATGGAGGGAGAAGACTATGATTGCTCATTCCAGTAAACTAGACATACCTCTACATGAGTCATTATATCATCCATGGGTTGGAGTGATACATCAAGATGAATGCAAAGACTGTTCTCCAGAGCAATTGAACAAGAACATATGAAGAGAAACCTCAAGACTTTGAGGCATATGAGAAAGAGACCCTTGTATATAGATGAAAGTAGATAACTTGGTGGAGAACCTCCAATGCACAGTAGAAGCGTGGTGAATATTTTCTATAACAAAGATATTGTATCAAGATGATTACTTAGTAGATCAAATCTCATTATGACAGAAGAAGTGCCACATGGATATGTTCCAATTTTCCAACAATGATATACTCTATTGATCAGAGATACATGAAGCCTTCAGAGAAAACCAGTGTTCCAGCCCAAAGTACATTTTAAATCAAGAATTACATTATTTGTAATAAAGTCTAGAAAGGAGAAATTGGTTCTCCAATACATATCTCCACAGATGAGCAAATAAGCAGACATTTTGGTAAAAGATGAAAGAGTTTTTGTACTCAAGATGGAGCTCATGGAGATGACTTCCTTATTGAAAAAGGAAGAGATGACTCCCAGGTTGGTAGGGAGCACTAAAAATATTATTGAAGACATTCATTGAAAAGTAGTCCAGCTTGGACAGATTCTTTCCTGTTCGGAAAGTGGATTGAGATTTCTGATGGACAGTGATTTCCCATTATGCTTAACATGGGAAATGGTCTAGATTGTTGATGTATCATAGACAATGACTTCCCATTGTGGTTAACATGGGGAGTGGTCTAGGGAAGTCTCTCTTCTTGAGGGTTACTCAAGAAGACTGGCCTGCCTCGCTGGACAACAATTTCTCATTGTGGTTAACACGAGGAATGGTCCATTTTGGAGGTTGATGCAGGACAGTATTTTCCTCTTGTGGTTAACAGAGGAAATGGTATAGACAGACATTCCTTAGGGTTTATACATTCTCTCCAGGGTGCACTTTGATTAGTGTAGGAATAATGGCCCAGGGTGGGGAATGTTCTAGGCTCAAAAAACAGGGACAGGCATTCCTTAGGGTTTATACATTCTCTCCAGGGTGCACTTTGATTAGTGTAGGAAGAATGGCCCAGGGTGGGGAATGGTCCAGGTTTAGAAAACAAGACAATTATTCTTCCTTGCTTGAGAAGAATAGTCTAGATATCTCATTGTTCTACTCTAAAGGCAAATATTCTTTCAGATCTCACAGATGTGAGTGAAAGATTGGCCCAGATGATTCAGTTTATATCATAACATTTTTTCTGTGTAGGTTGATTTCAGATAATTGTTATGAAGACTATATGACAGTAGATGTATATTATTGTGGTGGATGTGTTCCTCTGTTCATGACTATATGTTGTTGATCAAGTACTTGTGTGTTACTTGGTGTGGTAGTTTACCATTGGATTATGGTTATGTACTACTATGGATAAACAAAATTTTGTTCTATTTTGTTTTAATTTCCTTGAAGACTATCATCAGTATTGGATGGATAATCAAAGGATAGAGATTTCC
Organism: Picea engelmannii; assembly: GCA_009831015.1. Lineage (NCBI taxonomy): Eukaryota > Viridiplantae > Streptophyta > Pinopsida > Pinales > Pinaceae > Picea > Picea engelmannii. The sequence goes on from ML820544.1 coordinate 28,870, forward strand.
CAGATGGAAAATGGTTGAGAACATTTACTCTTCTAGATTAGAAGAATGGCTCTTGTATCACTCTATGGAGTGAGAATCATGTCTGATTACTCAAATAGAGTATGGTTTCAAGAGATGATGTAGCTGATGACACTGATGATGATGATGGTGCTCATGATCTAGTCATGATCTAGTCTATACGACTATGTTGATGCTACCGGATGAATGGTATGTTTTTGTGCTCAAGACCATTACCTATAAAATGGTTTCGTTGATAGAATACTTCAGGAATCAAGAAGAAACCCTAATGAGTTGGCTAAATACCCTAGAAGACTTTTCGGCTCAAGAAGATAATTTATATTAGGTTATTAGCCTCCAAGAGAAGAAGTTGACCAGAAATAATAATATATACTGAACAGGAAGATACCCAGAATGAGAAGTCGGCCCAGGCAATTATCCAGAATTAGCATAAATACATGAGGCCAGTTCTCATTCTAGAAGGCAGTGTCAGAATTGCAGAGCAGCACTTGTGCGCACTACAGTTTCCCAGTTTCTATGTCGGTTTGGAGGACAATTGTTGTTACAGCTGCTACAACTAGCAGTTACACTTGGACTATCTCTTGGCTAGGGTTTGGAACATCTTATAAGCTCTTGTTGGTGCGTTATCCTTGGGGAAAGGTGCACTACACTTTTTTTGGCTATCTAGCCTAGGGTTTTCTTCCAGAGTGATTATTTGTCAAGGTTAAGGTGATTGGAGAGTGGCTTTGACCTATGGTTGGGTGAAAATAGAGATATTGTTAATGGTAAAATGAGAACATCCATTATATTCTAACAAATACACCCTCGGACCCCCACTCATTCCTAGACTACAAGCACTTGAGCATTTTAGTCAACCATAAATCTGTCTCATGTGAGACCGTGCAGTGCACTCAGTGTGTTGCATTTCCTTCTGTTTTACTAGGAAGGACAATAGTTTTAGAGGGTTTTGTTGGAAATCTATTGAGATATGAACCTAGGTCAACCCAATAAAATGGTTTCGTTGATGGTTGGAAATGCATGGGATTGAGTGAATGAGATCCATGGAAGAAACATGTAGAGAATGAAGGTATAGAAGGTAATGTTTAGGTGATGGAATCCAACAAAGGTGTAGACCGAAATATGGTTGAGAATGAAGGACCTCGACTTTGTGCAAAAGGATAATAGAAACCCTAAGTTAACACCACGCAAATATCTTGACAAATACGTGTTTAGCGATTTGCATGACGTATTTTTTTGTGATTTCCTACACTTTTTGCAAGAGTGGTTATTGAGGTTAAAAAACAACCACCCAACAAATCATATAATACAACTGAAGTGGAATCCTGTGGAGATCGTGCAATTACAACAAGTTAATAACAAATTTACACGCACAATAGATTTTTGTTTAGACAATATTGTTGCAGGGTTTATCACCAAATTTGCAGTAGATATTGTGAAGTCTTACAACATAGCTGAGAATGATTTTCTAAAAGGTCCCAAAGGTAGGTATATCATATCATTGTATACTTCAATCAAGATTCCGTTGTATAACAATAGTTTGATGAACATGGAATCATACAACTTTACTTCCCTGGATGCATGGGGGAAGGGGGGAAGCACTGACAAGAGCTGGAGAAATGGAGGAAGAGATGGATAAGGAAAAGAAGAAGGAGGACATGGACCCAATCATGATGGAAGAAGACTAGATAAAATAGATAATGAAAACAAATAGAAAGATGTGTAGTGGAGCACCCTACTAATATAAGATGAATAATAAGAAGAGAGCCATACCTAATAGAGAGGGATTGGAAAGTGATGATAAGAGGTAGAGAATCTTCAGGTTGTATATCGTATTGAGGAAATCCTAAGCACAACATATGAAAATAAAACATGAGGTCCAAGGGCATGAATAGAAGGAAGAACTCCAATCTAGATTAATGTCAGTGTGGAACCTATAACCCTATGTGTGACTAGTACACCAGAAAGAAAACCAACATCTAGACAACCGAATTTTAGTGGTAAAAGAATGATAGGATAGGGATCCAGTAAAGGAGAATCAACTGGGGGAGCCAGCTCAGGAGATAACATTCAAATATCTACACTACGTAGAGGTAGTAGTTCAACATAGCTCAGAATGGCAGGACACGATCCCATGATCAGGTTACCAGGATTTTGGGGAGAGGCATTGTCGAGCTACAGATATACCATGTAAATCAACATTTAATTGTCAATATGGGAAGGTAGACTTAGAACAACCAGCACAGGAAATGCAGGGTTTAAGAGGGGGTTTAAAGAATGCCAAACTAATCTCTGAACTGCTAAAAGAAACTCACTGGAAGAAGCTATTGTACTCTACTCTTCTCTGCACTACTCTGTACTACTCTGTACTAACCGGTATTGTTTTGTATTAATTAAAAGTGATCATATGCATGAAAAAGTTCTACTGCACACTGATGGCTGAAAACAATTAAGTTCTTACTACTTATTACTCCACACAACTCAACAACCTTCTAATTCATAATGCAATGAAACTCTCTATTGTAACCAAATGAAATGTTATTTCTGTTAATCAATGGCTGAAAATATAACATCTAAACTTGAGTCTTGGAATACTAAACCCTCTATTGCAATCAAATGAAATTATACTTCTGTTCTATTAAACCAATGAGAAAACTGGCAATGCAAATTGGAATCGAATCTGGAGTCTACTTTAAATGCAATATATACATCTTTGTTTCCATCGAAGGGGGCCTTGCCTTCTATGTCAACAGACTGTTCTCTAAATCAATGCATACTGGAAAATAAATCTCACAGCAAAATGGAAATAAAGGAAATCATGTTAATGAAAACCCTACATCAGAATGGCAATAAAAGAAATCATGTTGATGAAACTCTCACTATTTTATTGAAAGATAAGAACAATACAAGGCCTGGAGATTTCCATTCTTCTCTCTACTCTATGCTCCGTCTATCCCCCTTTCCCCGAGCATAACAAATCTTTTATATAATGTTTCAGATCCTTTACAATGTATGGCTTTGTGCCCAAGAAGTTACAAAACGGTTTTGAGAGATCATCGGAGGATGAGACACGTTTTGAGACACGTTTTACACCGTCAATCATTCCACGTTATACATGCACGATTTTAAATGCTTGATGCCAGCTATTGAGTTATCAAACAAACAGTTTCCCCCCTACATTACACATGCACGGATTTATGACTGCGTTACATATGCACAGATTTATGAAGTGGCAGAGGGCGCCAACTATTCTTTCAAGGAAAGGTCCAACTGTAGAGATTCCTCCTCAAATCGCAGAGTACTCTGTTTAGCTTGTTCAGAGTCAAACTTATCTTGGCTGGCATTTTGCATATTACTCCTTGTCTGCCCTTTACAGAATTTGCACCAAGAGGTGACAGTGCATCCAAATTATATCTTTGTTTTTAAACCCCTTTCCTTCACCCATTTAGGGCCAAGCTCCAGTGAATACAGAGCAAGCTTTTGTCCAATGATTGAAGCACCTATTGGGATATTATCTTGTGTTTTGAGTAGTTGTTCTCCAAGGCTCTCGACTTTTGAAGGATATGCTATCTATCCAATTTGCCAGCCCATCATACCATAAGCTTTAGAAAAGGAGAATACATTGATAATGTGTGGAGCCTCTACATAAGTATGTTTCAACCCATCATAAAATAATCATAAGTATTATCCTCTATAAGCCAACACCCTTCATTCTTGCAAAGTTCAGCTATTCTCTGTAGAAGAGGATTATTATTGCATTTATAGTTGAATCCTTCACTCATTTGTGGTTTTGGAAGCACTTCATGATTTCTGTATACAATGGAACATATATGTGTAATAGAATATGAATAGCACAGAAAGAAATCCATTTTCTTAACAAAAGACTTCAGGAGAGTAAACAATATCAGCAAGAAAATGTTATAAATCTAGAGCCCAACAGGCATCAGAGGACCCTGAAAAGTACTTATTCATATGTGAGAAGATCTAGGAATCAAATCATATTATAGATACAAATACAAAACTTGCGCAGTTAGCTATCATGCTAAGAGACCGCATGTTGGACGGGTACATGTGCCTAGATGTAACCACTCCACTAAGATTAACAAGGACTATTGCAGACGTGAAAAAAATATTGATAAATGAATTTCAGAAGCCTAGCTCAGAAGATCCATATATGAATGAAATGATCAAAATCAGGAAAAAAATAGGTGAGTATGTTTGGGATATTGATCATATGTTTAAACGTTATAAAGGTAAGTTGAAGTATGCAATTACTGACATGCAACATAGGAACTTATTTGTGAAATCATTGTTACCACATTGGAAATACACATTAAGATAGAAAAAGTTCCAAACTCAGGCAGAGGCTTGTTGGCACAGGTGCAGACCTAGGGTTCAATGCTACAACAATGCACCAACAAAACTCTAACTACTAACCCTTTTAGCAACACCTGAGAAGTAGATGAAGTCTCACTCAAGGTAGAGGCAGGGGTGGTTGCAAGACTTAGGTGTTTGCAACCTTATCTATGACACAGATATATGATTATAATACTTGATAGAGCACTTAACACCATTAGTTCATCACTATTTAACCAATATCTACTCCGCAAAGAAAACAAAGCATCGTGACATTCACCCTGATCTAATGTATTTAAGCACTTAGCATAAATAAATGGATCAGATCTAGCAAACTAAAGAACTAAGCACATTTACCTATGTCAGATATAGCATCCAGATTCATCATAAGCACAAAGCATAAATAGATCTATCTATCTATCTATCTATATCAAGAACTTAGCAAATAACTTATAAATACACCAATGCATAGCACAAAGAAGAGAAACACAACATATACGTGGTTCACCCCCACCCTGGGGCTACATCCACCAACTCTTCTTCTTTATTAGATTTTTCAATAAGTTACATGCACAGAGCCTCAAAACCTTACTATGCATAGGATACAAGATCTGTGCAGCTCGTTGGATCCTTCTTCCTTGTGTTACAACACAAAGCCCTTCACAGTGTGTTACAACCACTTGCACTTAGCTCTGTAAGTCTCTCAAGGTATGCACAAATCATTTAGAAACCACACTTTCACTTAGCACACCATCACATAGATGCCTCTTCTTCTTCTTCTTCTTCTTACATCACCTAAACATCTATTTATATATTACAAAATAGGCCTAAGCATGGGTAAACCCATGGGCCAACATTCCCATACCCGTTACATATTCCCAAATCCAAAAAAAGACCCAAAAAGGGGTCGAGATCCCGCGATCTCTTCTTCATATTGCACTCTACCTTCAATAGGCTGGTCAACTTGACCAAGGACCTCCCAAAACTTGGTCAAGGGCCAACACGCCCCCAACACTCACCTCTGACTCGTCCTGAGTCACTCTGGTCTGACTAGTTCTACTTCAAACACCTCGATCTTGGCTCGAGCTAATTCAACTTGTTGTTGTTCTACAACCTCCTTTTTAGTGAACTCTTGGATGACTACATCATTGATAGGTCCCTATAGATGTTGTTCAGCTATAGTGACAACCTACTCTAGCTGTGCTACTTGGCCTTCTACCTCTGTAAACAATTGGTAAGCCTTTTCTTGTACAGGTTGGATTTTTTGAGTTACCTCCATAACTTTGTGTTGGATAGTGTGGATATGTTGGCATTCCACTGCTCTTGGGATTGCTTCATGCTTTCCACAACTGATAGGGGCTTCAACTGTGCCTGTATATTTTTGTCTTGATACATCCCCTCTTGGAGTTGTGACTCCAGTGCCTTCATTTTCGGGTTCTCCATGACTTTTTCATAGGTCTGGGCACTGCGATCAGTGAGTTTCTTACATTCCAGGTAATAGCCTTTATCCTTTCAACTGCACTCTGGGAGGTTGCTTCTCTTTGGTCTCTTACATATTGTGGGGTCTCAGGTACAGTGTGTAGCTCCAAATCTGCTATGCATTGTTGTAGCTGTTGGATGGCTTCTGTGAGCTGGTTCCCCTGTTGTATAACTCAGTCTTCTGCCTTGATTTCTAAGACTATCACAAAGAGAAGTGCTCTGTTGACCACTTCTTTTACTTCAAGTTTCTCCGCAAGAAATCGTTCCTTTTCTTGTTGTAGCTATGCTTTTCTTCATCAAACTTCGCTTGTAGAGGAATCTTTTCCTGTTCTGCAGTACTGCATTGCTCTTCAAGTACTCCTTGTACTTGTGTCAAATCCTGGGTGGCTTGCTCTATTTCTTCCTGTGCTCGTCGAAGTCGATCTTTGACTATATCATCTAGGCAATGGAGTTGGATTAGCTCATCTCCCAATTCTGTTTCTCCCGACGTAGTGGAGACTGCGCAGCTGGACTGTAGGGCCTGCTATACCCCTCAAAGTTCAGTCTCAATTTGACCATAAATTTCCTCTTTCTTTTCTTCTTGTTTCTCTGTTATTTCCAGAGAAGCATATTGCAGGGATGCTATGAGGAATTCGAAGTCATCGAAGGTGAGGACAGTCTGCATCTTGGTCATGGTGGCCTTCGATTTCTTTCGAGAGGAAAGTTTCAGAGGCGAACCTTTCCTCTTCTTTAGGGGATCAACCTCATCTCCTTGCTTCTGTTTGACTTCTTTGCCATATAAATCTTCACCATCACCTCCTTGCTCTGGTGATATGGAAGCATTCTTCACGGATGCACTGTCTAATCCTTGGACCTCTTCGATCTTCTTTGTCCTGCTAGGTCTGGGTGTATCCTGCATAGTTTTTGAGTTGTTGATGTCGGATATCTCTGCAGGGTCTTCTAGAATAAGGAGGTCCATCGACCAGTCTTTAGTGATATCCTCCAAGTCCTCCTCCATCAACTTATAGTAGGATTAAAGATATTTCTTTTATTCATCAATGCACATTGTGATGTAAATAAAATGTTGATCTGCGTTGAACTTCATCAAAGGCCTGAACCAGTGTAGAGTGTTCGAAGTCATGCGAGGATCAGAATGTATGGCTATATTTAGCTGATTGTAGTAGGTATGAAAACCAACATTTGACTGCCACTGTTTATTCATATCGTTTGAATACCAAAGGGTAGAAAACTTCACGGCCAATGATTCAAATGGCTCAATGTCCAGGAAGGTCGCACCTTTCGGCATCTCCAAGGCAATAAAATCTATAAGGATAAAGACCCAGCTGAAATGAAATTCATATCCTTGATCCTGTGCTTCTCTGTAGTCAAGTTCCAATTGGTTCACTAGGTACTTTTCCTAGTTCATTTGAAGGCCTTCTGTGCACTTCCCTGTGAGGTCGACTACAAAACTGGTGACTTGGGTAGGTTGATTTTTTCATACTAACTTCCCTACAATCAACTGAAAAGAAAGGCACACTGCACCACTCTAGATAGAATCTACCTTGTATCCTTGCATTCCCTTCTCGACATCGCCATAAGTGTCCTTGATCTTATGTGCTAGAGTGTGATCCATGGATTTTATGGGGTAAAACTCTTGTGGATCAGGTCCTTGCATAATCAACCCTGTGATCCAATTGATCAGCGTTGGATCAACTTTTATACGGTGGTTTAGCCACAAATAGATGCCATGGTAACAAGAAAGAAACATCTTGACACATGCATTGACTTCCTGGTGTCTACCAAAGTGGGGAATATTCATGATGCTCAGCAGGGTGGTTTGTGCGAGGTTTATAGTCCGCGACTGGGTGATTATCTTTGAATTCTTCCCCTTAGTTCTCATCAAGTACTTATGTGGGGAGAGCATGTTATTAACTTTGCAATCTCTGAGGTTGAAGTCACAAAAGTTCAACACTGCAGTCTTATATTGGTATGCTCAAACTGCACGTATCCCCTTCGGGAGGTACGTTGTAACCAAGGTGTATTAGAAATCTCTGGGCACACTATCTTGATTTACTGTGCTGCTCAGAGGTGGTATATAGGCAGTTAATATGGTTAGGATCAATTTGGCATTCGCTAGATCATCGCTTTTCTTGGTTCGCTTTTCATATGATGGTCAGGATGGTCCGTCTCTGCGAGAAGTTGATGGAGAGGTCGGAAGTCCTCTCATCGATGATGCTTGTACACCTATAGACATCAACATGACTCTTTCAGTCATGAGGTCGATCATAACTTCTTTAACAGATTTCTCTGCAACACTCAAATCATCCAACATACACACTCGGGATTAACAATCTTAGGTTGGGAGAGTAACTTAGACACAATAATGAGATAGAGAGAAAGAGTGCGATGATCACTATGCAAAATCAACTTAGTCTGCGAGTTCAAACTCTGAGTTGGAAAAAGTTTACTCGGTGCATGGCGCAATGGAATAAGTAGGTAACTCAGAAATGGATCTCTTGCAATGGGTTAGCCTTCATTAACTCTTTTCTATCCTTTATGGCATGGTCTCAATTGTCGGAGGGTGAGATTTCTGACCATAAATTCTTTTCTACCCATTCAGAGCATTGGTCTAATGGTTATAATGTCCCCAACAGTCATATTGCTTCGCCATGGCGAAGTGTCATGTGTCACTATTCTAATATCCCAACTAAGCTCCAATTCTGCAAATTTTCCTTCTGCGAGGTTCCCTCTGGAACCTTTTGCAACTTGTTAATCTTAGCTCTCTTCTTACTTTGCTTTCTAGCCTTATTCCCAGTGAGATTTGTCTCGTTATTCCTTTTTTCATTCTGATTCTTATCTTCTTTTGGCATAGTTATTTTGCATTGTTGAGGTTCTTTCCTATGAATCAAGGGTGATCCTTCTTCTTTATCTGGAATAGGTTCTTCAATATTCTATGGGTCTTCTAGTGTTCTTTCAACTTCGACATCTAGGTCTCTGGTGTTAAATAGTTTTGATCTATTATTTTTTTCTTCAATCAAGTGTGTGATCCTTCTAGTCATGAATTCTTTTAACTCTTTCTTCTGCTGCTCTAAACCTTCCTCTTCTTCTTGCCTTCTGGCCTGATCTCTTTCAATCCAAGGTTTACCTAGTAGCATGGTAAATGGGGCATTTTTCTCAATAAATTTAATAATCTCAAAATCTTCCTCTATCAAAGTTCCATTGGCATTCATAGGTATCTGGGTGAGCTTTCCACATAGTTTTATCATCTTTCCTTTGAATAGTCCTATTCTTCCTAATGAAGGAATCATAGAAGGCCTCCCTATAGCTTCCCAAGTTCTCTTTGTCATGATATTCACCTGTGTTTCCTCATCTAGAACACAATCAATGTCAAAATCTCTTATTATTGCTTCAAGGCATTCTTTTTCTTTGAATATCTCTGATAATATGACATGTCGGTGGTCATTATAAGTTTCTTTCATCTGTAGCAATGCTTTCTCTGATTCTTTCTGGGATTCTATCATAATCTTAGTTTTTGGATTTGCCTTAGGGTTTTCTTGGTTCATATTCATTCTTTCAACCTTGGAAATCATTCTAGGGAAATCCAATACTTCATGGTTCATAGCTTTACAACAAAGACAACTAGGTCTTCTCCTAGGGAATTCCTTAGCAAGATGTCTTGGTCTTATGCAACTATAACAAAGGGTTAATCCTCTCTTTCTTTTAAATGATCCACAGCCTTTCTTGTACTGCGTGCTAGGATCATGTTAGCTAACCTTCAAACATTTCTTTCTAGGATCCTGCATACACTTATTAGTCCAAACATTCTTTCTATGCATAGGTATAACATATTTTTCACTATTTTTATCAGATCTGCTCATATGAAATCTTCTTTCATCTATTAATACCTTAGTTTTCAAGCTAGGATAGAATCTATCAAACATACCTAGATCCATACTATTGAAACAAAAATTTCCACTTATCTTACTTCTACAGAGCACAAAGCTTTCAGATCTAGAACTTTTCAATATTCTTACGTTTATCAGAACACAGAGCTTTTAGATATTACCTCTTTTAATAAAAAAATCTCACTTTTACCTTTCTCAGAGCACAAAGCTTTCAGATCTTACCTCTTCTCTTTAGATCAAACTTTTTTTCCTTAGCATAGAGCTTGTCAAGCTAAGTAGAGTGTTTTGCACTAGAGAAACAAATCTACACACAGAGCTTTCACAATTTCAGGTCGAATATTTTCACAAAGATTCTTCTTCCTCAATTCCCAGCAATCACAGCTTCAGGTCCCAGCAACAGAACCATTTGTTGGCACAGGGGCAGACCCAGGGTTCAACACTACAACATCGCACCAACAAAACCCTAACTATCGACCCTTTCAACAACACCTAAGAAGAAGATGAAGTCTCACCCAAGGTAGAGGCAGGGGTGGTTGCAGGACTCAGGTGTCTGCAACCTTATCTGGGACACAAATCTGTGATTATAATACTTGATAGAGCACTTAGCACCATTAGTTCATCATTATTTAACCAATATCTACTCCGTAGAGAAAACAAAGCATTGTAGCATTCACCTTGATCTAATGTATTTAATCACTTAGCATAAATAAATGGATCAGATCTAGCAGACTCAAGCACTAAGAAAATTTACCTATTTAAGATCTAGCATCCAGATTCATCATAAGCACAAAGCATAAACAAATCTATCTATCTATCTATATCAAGCACTTAGCAAAAAACACATAAATACACCAACGCATCGCAAAAAGAAGAGAAACACAACATATACGTGGTTCACCCCCACCTTGGGGCTACATCCACTAACTCTTATTCGTTATTAGCTACTTCAATAGGTTACATGCACAAAGCCTCAAAACCTTACTCCGCATAGGACAGAAGATCTACGTAGATCGCTAGATCCTTCTTCCTTTCATTACAGCACAAAGCCCTTCACAGTGTGTTACAACCACTTGCACTTAGCTCTGCAAGTCTCTCACAGTATGCACAAAGAATTTACAAACCACATTTTCCCTTAGCTCTACAAGTCCCTCACAGTATGCACAAATAATTTACAAACCACACTTGCACTTAGCACAACATCACATAGATGCCTCTTCTTCTTCTTCTTCTTCTTCTTCTTCTTCTTACATCGCCTAGACATCTATTTATATATTACAAAATAGGCCTAAGTATGGGTAAACCCATGGGCCGACATTCCCATACCCGTTACATATTCCCAAATCCCAAAAAGGACTCAAAAAGGGGCCGAGATCCTGTGATCTTTTCTTTATCTTGTGCTCCACCTTTGACAGGCTGTCGAAGTCCCAAAATAGGTCAACTTGACCAAGGATCTCCCAAAAATTGGTCAAGGGCCAACAAGGCTCTGCAAGAAGCCTTACAACTGGAAGAGAACCAGTATCAAAAGACAAATCCAACAATAGAGCAGTTGAAAGAGGATCTAAAGAACCTAGCATTTCAACTTAGCCAGAATAACGACAAAGAGAAAAGAGAAGTTGTTTGGTGTACCACATGCAAGACAAAAGGACATCATAAGAATTAATGTCCAAATTTCACGTAGTACATGGAAATAGAAGTACCAAACCCCTTTCCAACAGGAGGATCATGGTGCGATATTTGTAAAACGCATGGGCATGATCCATATCATTTTCCAATGATGCATAAGTACGAGACAATACCCAAAAGTTCATACTGCAATATTTGCAAGTATATGGGTCATGATGATAAATATTGTAGGACGATGGAGCTTATGAGAGAAATAAATTCAAATACTTATAGGGTGCAAGCATAAATGATGATAGGGAAAGTTTCACCTCATTTCAACCAAGTACAAACTTTATACAACAATGTGCAACATTAGTATAACATTGTGCATCCGCAATAAAATAATGCACAACCATAGTATAACCTCGTGTAGTATAACCAGGTACCTCAGTATAATGCATCACGAGGAGATCGAGTTGGATACAGAAGTGGAGTAAGAGGTAGAGGAGGATTTGGATGAGTCATAGGTCCAATAGTGTGCCACAACTGCCAACAACCAAGACATTATGAAAGGGAGTGTCCACTTCCACCATCGACATGTATGTACTGTCGCATAGTATATCGTGATACATAAGACTTTCCAACACTCTTAGGAAAGATCCAAGAAAAGAGGATTCAGAATAACTAGAATGTACAGTGGATTTCTGGAGAATCCAGGGATGATAAAAGAAACATCAATATAGTCACACAAGAAGGAGATAAGATAGGATTTGACGCAATAATAAAAGATCCAGTGCAACACTAATGGGTGAAGAAGAATATTGAACCACATAAGTAGTTTGATGCACAGAAAGAAAATGAAACATTCAAGGAAGCAAGATAGGAGTTTCTCAAGAAAAATTTTGTCACTAAATTCCCTCCTCAATGGACCATATGAGTAAAGCACAACCTTTAGAGAAAGTAAGTAACATAAAAACGTTTCTGCAATCCTATGTTAAATTATTAAAGGATCCATCATCTTTCAAGATATTACAAAATATACTACAGATATATAATACATAGGAAGAAGAGAAATTAGAGCAGAAAACAGTCAATCATCTCCATAAAAGAAGAAGGACAAGCAGGGAATTCAGACTAAATGCTAACATTGGAAATTTTAATATGGGTGATATATCATACTGGACTTAGTCTTTGAAGTAAATGCCTTACCTAAGAACACATGGAACTGTATTGGAGAACCCACACTAGGATACTCACCTTTCCATTTGAAATTATAAAATCAGCACAGAGTGTTACCAATTGGAAGGATTAAAGGGGTGATAGTATAATTTGGATGGAGTATGCAATGTGGAATATTTTGAAGTAATAGAGATATTAGATGGAACAAAACCTTATCCAACATTGCTTGGATTGGATTGGGAATTTGATAACTAGGACATAATCAACTTGAAAACAAGGAAAATGACATTTGAATCAGTTGAATATAGATTCATTGCACCATTAGATCCTTTAGAAGGAGAAAGGTTTGCAGAACCCACTTGTTTAGATCTGGAGGAAATAAACCAATTGTATAGAACCACCACGCAAGAAGAGGATTATGTTAACCCAACTAAAAATAGGGTACTCCGATGGAGAAGCATCACATCATGTGCTTCCAACTTAGATACAGGTTTGGAGAATTGGAAACAATTATTACATGAAGTTTCCACAAGAAGGTGCGCAAGAATAGACCATGTAGTAAGATGGGTTGGTACAAAAATAAGAGAACCTCCCAGTTTTCATGGGATAAATGACTTAGAGGAATTTTTGACAAAGTATGAAGAGGAATTATTAGAAAATCATAGGCTCTTGTCCCTATATATTGCATTCAAGGAAACAATTGCAATATGGTAGGGTGCGCACAAAGAAACAATTTAGGACTGGTACCAATGTAAATGACTATTGTGCATTAGATTTGGCATGCAACATGGGAGAAATAAAATTCATAGCTATGATGGACAAGGAACACCAGCATAACACTTGGAGAAGTGAAAGACACAGTGGAGGATGACACCACTAGAGGAATTGCCTCATCACTCTATCCATACATTGGAAGGCATCCCAAGGAATTGGTATATATCCTAGGAGATGCACAGAGGTACTACAGAATGGATATAATTACAACAAAACTTTGTCATAACTTTCTCATTTGAACATGAGAACCCCAACATCGATTCATTGTTGAGGCATATATGAGGAATGATATTTATTGATGAACTAGAGGTTGAACTCATGAAATAATATCAACAACAGAATAGATAGGCAGTCAAAGAACTACTTTCATGCTATCATGTTGAAGAGGAAGCACCAAATGAATATGATCCGTGCAACATTCAAATTACAGAAATTGAAGGAGAAAAAGAGGTGGAGGGTCCATCTCTGGAATTAGAAATATTTGCTACACCAATCAAAGTGAAGAAAGTCAACACTGGGACAACTAGAAATCCTAAAATGGAAAGTATTGGAGACTATTGGGATGAACAAACAATAGAAAGAATAACAAAGTTACTGCACTATTACAGAAAAATCCCTCTGCAAACAAGTGGATCTTCCCTCGGATTCTAGACCCCTAATACCAAGCATAAATATGCAAATGGACACTAACATCCCTTTGATATTTTCTCAACTAGTTGAAAATAGAGAAGGAGTAAAGGTGATCGTACGTATTTCCAATGTTTTTCCTTGTTGCTCCAATTTGAGATTGATTTCCAAACTCATTCGCACATCTCGATACCTACAAACCATGGTGTTATCGGAAAAATCAATAAGTGAAAACAAACTAATCTCCCTAACTTAAACAATAAGCTAGAACAAAACAGGGTAGAATACAAGTTTCTCCTTAGATTTCATTGTCCTATAAACTAGTTCAGAGAGGGACAAATGGCATACCGTTTAAATGATGTTTGATCCTCGCTAGTGTTGCTTTACCACTCCATCTTTGGATTTTTTGGATGGTTGACCTGTTAATAAGCACAAACCAATAAAGAGAAAGAAAAATGATATATATATATATATATATATATATATTCCAATGAATTCTATGTATCAGTTCAAGGAGTTATACAATAGGAGTAAAGACACCTTTATAGGGAAGAAATGTATTACTACATTATATTAAATGAAAGTAGAGAATACAACCCATGCCTTGTTTTTGTAAGCTCCCTTCCAATGGCCCTTTTCTTCAACACACACACCATTGCTCCAATGCTTTTGATGAAGAACCTCCACAACCTGACTTGAAGATCTAAAGCAATGTTATCTCAAGTATTATCTACAACAAAATTATTCATGCATAAGCCAACCTAGACTTTCCCATGAGAGATATCTCTTTATATAGGGTGAAAGAGGGATGTATGAGGAGATTAGGATGATCCCACTAAATCAGATAAGCAAGTAAGATCCAAACTGATCGAAGGCCACCTCATCTTCTAGAAGATTCCCTCTAGAACTTTCGTAAATTTTCTCGTTTTCCCTTTGTTTGAGCATCGTCACACACCATGCACAGGCAGCATGCAACGATGTCACATTCCAATTTTGGTGCAGCATGGGATGATCAGGCATCGTCACACCCCAAGAATTCAATAGGGTGTGACGATCTCCTTAGATATGTTTTTTAAAGGAGAAAAGATAAACCACTTTCCTCGTGAAGAAAGTCTTATGTAGTATCTTCAGGGAACATGTAAGTGAGTTATGCACACATCATTAGTTGATCACAGGGGTGACCAAAATAATGTGTAACATAATTCCTCCCAAAGTATGAAGTTGGGACATGTGACAGCTAAAATACTTTGTCAAATGTGTGTGTCTAAAACAAGGAGCGCATTGATCGATAACCTGCAAACAATCAAGCATCTACATCATGATATATCATCTTCCAAGGTAGGTATTCCCATATTCATAATACAAGTGACTCTAATCATAAGTGTCAAGTGAGTCATGGCCACCAAACATACACTGTGGATCCATGCTAAAAAAAAAAATCAAATTTGGACATAGCCACGAGACATACACAGTGGATCTATGTGTCAGTATAGAATTATGAATACTCCATCGCAACCTAGACCAATATAGTGAGATTTAGGGCCTTCATTTCCATAATTCCAAAGTACGAATCTATCCATGTGATTATAGGTGTTGAAGTGGAACATGGTAGAAACCACTTGATTATTGGTCATTAATGGATACCGTTAACAAGTGCGAGGGAAATCACCATTGATGTCAATGAATCCCAAGGTACTATAGTACAGTCCAATGAATGTGAATAAATGAGATAAATTCGAACACTCAATGGAATATTCCAATCGATGGGCCAATGATGTGAACCCAATGTTGAAAGAGAGGAGACATGTCATTGAGGCATGCAAGTTCCAAGGTAGTAAATGATTTCTAAGTCTAATTCTTGGATAATCTATTGAAGTCAACAGGAAAATACTCATCATAGGAGGGCCTTAATTTATCCCCCATCAATGACACAAAATATGTAACAAATTTCAAGTAGATCATAGTACAAAATCGATTAAGAACTAACTCAAGGAAGGCCGACATGATAGGAATTTGAGGACTGCAGATGGCCGACTCGATAGAAGGCTTGTTTAGTTTGGACTTCTCTTGAACATATGAATGACACGAGAATTGTCTTGGCAACATTGACTCAAGGAGGACCCAACATATGGACTGGTGGATAGTCAAATGAGAGACAAATGGATTTCCCAACCCAGATACAGTGATAAAAAGGGGTGTCATGTTCAAGAGCGACTTACTGCCACTAACACAGATACAAATATACATTTCTTCCCAATTTTTCCCCACCATTTCTGGAAAGTACCTCTCTATTTTTAAGCAAGCTTGAGGAATATAACATATGTTTGTAATATAAGCTCATCCTTTGGACAAGTCCCTTTCGATGCTTGTTTTACGAGTCCAAAGAAAGAAAACTCAGGGGTTTTTCATATTTAGAGAGTCTAAAAAAAACTTAAAGAGAACTCCATAATGTACTTTTTCATAATTTAGTCTATCGAGACCAAAAAATAGATAATCTACCGCTCATCCAACATTTTTTCAAATACTTTTACGAGCATGAAAAGACCAAGCTCGCTCGACAATCTTTTCATTTTTAAGGAGTTTGAAAATAGCTTAAAGGATACTCCATAGGGTTCATTTTTTGTATTACCAATGCAAGTTCGAAAAAGAAACAAAAGGTTACTCAATTAAGTTCTCATGGTTTCACAAGAGTGAGAAAGAATTAAGACCGTGCTTGTATTTTTTCCTAAAAATCCTAAAAGTATATGTACATAAGAAAAACACGCAAAAATGACCAAAAAGGGAGGATCCATATCAAAATTCTGGCCCTCAGATCTCTCAACCTGTAATAGGGACAATTTGCACAGTTCATTAGGCTTAGGGAATAGAGAAAAATATTCAAAAATTAATTTAATTTGAAATTAAAATGGTAAAAAGTGAATAAAATAGGTCAAAATAGTTCATTTACCATTTCATTTGTGTTTTCACCCAAATAGTGCCCAAGAAACCCCTTTTCTTTCTGAATTTCAAACAACAATTCTAGAGTGCCTGGTGGACCATTTCTCGAACCACTTCCGTCAAAAACGTAATCTCCTTCTACTTTCTCTTTTCATGGTTTAATTTTTCATTTTTAATGGTTTATTTTTTAAGTTAAGGGCAATTTTTTAGGGGTCACTGCGCTTTGAGATCGTCGCAAGCTCACACTATCATGAACTGGGATGATCCCAAATCACCATAGGGGTTCCATAGCCAGGGTGTGATGATGTTTCTCTATGGAAAAGGGAGCCCTACAATGAACACAACTCAAATTTTTAAAAGAGAAAAAGAGTTATGAAAACCCCCAACTTTGGAATTTTGATGAATATAATGATCCTTTAATGTTGTTTGGCAGATTTTCCTTGGTAAAAATGATCGAGTGGTGGGGACGTGAGCATGAGGAAGAAGACTACTTCGCCAGGAATGACCCGGGCATTGTTATGGCACTCTGGGAGTATGGTTTGTTCCAATTTTTCAAGGTTCATGGCATGAGAGCTCAACCAAGGCTATTGGAGTACCTATTTTGCACATGGCACATCAATGACAAAGCCTTTCATGTGGGTGTGCATACACTCACCTTGGATATTGATGACATTTACTTTTTGATAGGGTTATCTCGTCAATATTCTCAGGTATCACTCTCGGGAAGTAGAGGTGGTGGAGAGCCCATGGACTATTACGTTTCACATCACTGTGTGCCAAGTACAAAAAAGCATAGTGGAAAGGTTTCCATCAGGGATGCTTGAGATATACCTTTGAGGAATATCCTCTACACTATCACTCAGATGGCAGGGAGTGTGGCTCCTCACATAGCTTTACAAAGGTACTTTCAGTATGATATAGAGTGTATGGAGCCCCAGGTCTTCAATTGGTATAAGGGTCTTTTGAAAAACATGAAGAAACAACTGATAAAGTGCAGGAATGGTCGACTGAAATAATTTGGCTATGGATCTATTTTGTTATCCTTCTTCTTAGAGAGGGTGGTTGTTTTATGCCTACAACACATGGAGTAGGGGATACCTTCTCCACAAAATACTCGGATGAAATGATGGGTGGAATTGATGGCTCGCCATGGTAGTGTGTCAATCATCAAATATGACCAAGATTTCTTCCAGTGGCTGAGGGATCATCTCATTATGGTGGAGGAATATGCTTACGCTGGGACCAATTTCCATGAGGATCCTGACTTGGCACTACCTGAGGGCTCTCAGTGGGGAGAGATAGGTAAGAATGATATTTTTTTAATATATGTTGTTTTTGGTATTTCAATTATAAAATGTTTTTGTTTATATTTATCTGAGACTAATCAAGTGCTCTTCAACAATGCAGATGTGGTGTCGTATATGCCTCTAGGATCATCCCCGATCCAGAGACATGGAGAAGTGGGTGCAGTAGTGGATTGAGGGGTGGATGTTGAAGATATCAATGAGATTGAGCACAACCTTGAGGGTTTGACCATGAACATTCCAGATATCACGGTGGATGAGTTACCCCACCGCTACCAACACCATACAGTTGGCGTATCGGCATCCATAGTTCGACTGCTCTATCAAGTGGCATAGACAATCATTTGTTATAGTGAGCCACATCCTTGATTCTTATGAATATATGAAGCCATGAGCTTCATCATTTTGACATTTTTGTCTCAGGACAAAACACTTTTTTGTAACTTTTGACGTATATAATATAAAGTTCTTACAGCTTACTTGTCTTTTAAATGTGTGTTTGGATTTATAAATGGCACAAATGTTTGTCTAAAACATAATTACCCAATGAATATGTTAATGTGTTTAGACATCTAGGAATATGTTGATACTTAATATAATCAAAAGGTCTTTCCAAGAGGTAAATTCTTAAGTATACCCATAACAATGTAGGACTCTGGATGGAATAAACATTACTCAATTACAACACTACTAATTGTGAATCAAGTCATACAATAAGGTGACAGATGCCAAATTAAATGGCGTCAATTAATAACTCAATAAATTCACTCTATTTCGTGATATTATTAGTTGCATGACCAAGGCACACACTGTGAAGACTGATCAAATCATCTATAGGTTTATAGATTTCCCATGCAACAGATGTTAAGTTTTGAGTACTGTGACTAGCACCATCAGCAAAGTCGATATAGGGTAGCGAATACACTGACATCTGGAAACTAAGCATAATGCAAGGTAAGCATCTTAGAGGCAGAACAAGAAACGAAAAAATCACACTAGAGTATGATACACTAAAAATACAAAGCACTCATGCAAAAAATATTTTAAGCATGGTACTTCTTCAATTAAATCCCATTTATGGGTTCACCCAAAGGAATTCCATCATAATCCACTATCTCATAAGCCCCTTTCTGCAACACTCATTTAATGATGTAAAGGCCATGCCACATGGGATCGAATTTACCGGCCCTTAATAAGTCACGATCTTGTTTGTAAATGAGAACTAAATCACCCTCAGAAAAAACACGTGGTTTGACATGCTTGTCATATTGAGCTTTGACATATTTCTTCTGAGTTTCTATGATTAATGCATCATCACAACGAGTCTTTTCTAATTGCATCAAATACAAGAGACATTCTTCTTCGACTGAGGTGTTAGGGAGAAGTTCAAAAACTAATTTCAAGGATGGGATTTCACATTCAATCGGTAGAATATATTCAATACCATACACTAACTAGAAAGGTGTAAACCTTGTGGCAGATTTATTGGATGTCCGATAGGCCCATAATGTTGAGAAGAGCATAGTGTGCCATCTTGACTTGTGAATTACTACCATCTGTTGAAGCATAGTAGTTAGGACTTTGTTGATTTCTTCAACTTGGCCATTGGCCTATGGATAGTAAGGGGTTGAGTTTTCATGTCGAAGACCCAACTTCTCTGTAATTTCAGACATCATGAAATTGTGAAAATGGATACCATGGTCAGTGACAATGGCTTGACCGACACCAAACCTAGTAATGATATGATTGAGTATGAACAAAGCTACAATTTTCTCGATATTATCAAATTTAGGCACTGCCTCAACCCATTTAGTGAAATAATCCATGGCTACGATAATGTATCCATGCCCCCCAGTCAAGTAAGGGTTACATGTCATGAAGTCAATGCCCCATTTAGCAAATGGACTAATGGAAACTACAGGGTAAAGAGGATCAGGATGTGATTAGATATTATTGTTGTATGTTTGAAAAGTGTGGCATTTCTAAACGACAGTAATGCAATCCTTAAACAATGAAAATCCATAATTAACCAACACGTAAGATCTTTTGGGCAGTGGCATACCCAGACATATGACCGCCACATGCTCCAGATTGACAATCATTTAAATATTTCTTGGCTTCATCATAGGTTAGACATCGTTGAAATGAAAAATCAATACCACAACAGTAAAGGGTATCACCGAGAATAATGTATTGATGAGCTTTATACCAAATAAGACGACGATCTACACAAGAAAGATCAGGCTGAAAATTTTGGTTTTGGAGATAAATGATAATGTCTCTATACCATATATCATCTGAATTGGTCAAAAATATAGACTCAATGGGAAAAGAGTCCTCTGACATAGTTTATGTCTCAGTGGAGGGAAGGTCACATATCAATTCGACAAAATCCAAAGATTTCTTTGACTTGGCCCGCTCAAACTCCAAATCAAACTCCTGGAGAATTACTATCCATTTGGAGTACTTTCCCCCTAGTAATCGATGTGTAAGGATGTGTTGCATAGTCTTTCAATCGTAAATAATAATGGTTTTTCACAATAAGATATAATGATGAAAACGTTGAACAACTTGTACAACTGCCAAGGCCAGTTTCTCCACATGCATATATTTTGTCTCGGTGGTCGTGAGACTCCGACTCAAATAGTAAATAACATGTTCATTGTGTGAATCATCCTCTTTGACTAGAAACATGGTTAGGGTAGAGTCTGAAGCAGCCAAGTACAAGAAATAATCTCAACTATAATCAAGGCGGGGGGGACAAAAGTGGTGTATGGGTTAAGGTAAGTTTCAAAGATTCAAAGGATTTATTGGCAGTTTCATCCCATGCAAAATCATGACCCTTCTTAAGAATTCAAGTGAAACCTTTCATTAGTTCGGAAAAATTGGGAATGAATCAACATAAAAAGTTTACCTTCCCTTGCAAACTTTGGAGTTGGCATAAGGTGGAGGGAGAAGGAAAATTCATAATAGATTCAACCTTAAAAGGGTCCACCCTAATCCAATTTATAGAAACGATAAATCAAGAAATCATCCAAACTCCACACAAAAAACACATTCGTGTGGATTCAATTGTATGCGATAATATCGAAAGCATAGGAAAATGGCTCGTAAATGTGTCAGGTGATCGTGAAGACGCATGGAATGTGTTGATAAGTCATCTAGGTAAGGTTGTACAATGTGTTTAATATCATGAAAATCATAAGAGATAGTGTGTTGAAAAGTCGCACCAACATTCTTTAGACCAAATGACAGTTTTCGTTATGCGAAGGTTTCCCAAGGGAAAATAAAAACAGAATTATGTTGATCCATAGTTAAAATATTGATTTGATTATAACCAGAGAATCCATACATCAAAGAGAATATTTCACTCTCAGCACAATCATCAACAATCTGGTCAATGAAAGGGGTTGGATAATTATCTTTGGGGAAAGCCTTGTTAATATCCCTATAATCAACACAAACATGGATCGTACCTTGTTTCTTCATAATAGGAACAATATTGGACACCCAATCATTCAATGCTACAAGATAGACAATAACGACCTTAAGAATTTTTTCAACTTCGAGTTTGATAGAAACAGCTTTGCGTGGATGTTAGGCAAAGCCTGTGTCGAATGGGTTTAGCATCCGGGTAAGTCTTAATATCATGTACAACAATATATGGATCAATTCCAGGCATTTATTCATAACTCCATGCAAAAACATCATGATATTCTTGGAAAATAGCATTGTAAATTTGGATCTCATCAAGAGAACATGAGGCATCGATATGAACATTTTCCACGATTTTGGGTTTAATCGAAATATCTAGAGGGATGGTGGGTGAAATATTTCCCAAGGTCCCTTCATACAAAACATCTCGTATTGGTTCAGAAACTGGGGGAATATTAAGGACTGTAGATGGATTCGAAGTCTGTTGATAATTCTCGATAGTCTCGAGTTCCAAGAAGAGGATAGAACGATTATGTTAAGAACCAAATATCAATATAGCATAGAAAAACCTCAGAATAAGTACTCAACGCCTTGAAAAAGAGAGAAATTTAGATAATAAGCCTCTTCGAGGGGGAAACCTCCTTATGCCCACATAAATGTACAATTCAAGATGATTCCAAATGAAAAAGTCTCCTTGGTATATATAGGAGACTAAGAGGTACAATTACAACTAATGGACTAAATCCGACATAAATAAAATAACATTACTAATGTAATATGCCCCAATTAAGGGGTAATGCGCCATTATTTAGGGCTTAACATGCCCCTCCCCTTGAGACAAGTGTTGTCCGCAACACTTGAGTAACTCTATATGCTTCTGTATAAAACACTCATCTTCCCAAGTGGAATCTTCAGCCGGTAGTTTCCTCCATTTAATGAGATACTCTGAAATGGATCTATTCCTCAGCTGGTGAATTATTGCGTCAGCGATGGCTTCAAGCTCCAATATAATTTTTCCTTCCTCTTCAAGTTCTGGCAATATAGTTTGAACTGGGATATTGTCACCTATAACGTTCTTTAAGCATGAAACATAGAAAACTGGGTGTACTCGTGAAGATGCAGGCAACTCCAATGTGTATGCCATAGTACTAATATTTTGCAACACCTTATAAGGGCCATAGTACTTTGGTGATCATTTATTATCCTTCTTGGCTTTTTTGAGGGACATCTGTTTGTATGGTTGTAGTCTTAAAAATACCCAATCTCCTACTTCAAAAATTCTTTCACTACGATGTTGATATGCTTGTTGTTTCATGTGATTTTTTTCCATGGTTAGGTTGTCCTTTAATATTTAGAGAACTTGTTGTTGATTCTCGGCGTGATCTTCCACTACTTGAACCTCAGATTTTTCTTTTAGAGAAGTTATGGAAGGAGGGTGGTATCCATAGAGTGCCATAAATGGTTTCATTTTTGTTGCAGTATGAAAGGGAGTGTTATACCACCATTCTGCCAAGGGTAACCATTTGAACCATTGTGTTTGTTTATCAGAGACAAAGCAATGAAGGTAGCCTTCCAAATATTTGTTCACTATATCAGTTTTTCCATCAGATTAAGGATGATAGGATGATATATGAGCCAATTGAGTACCCAAAAAAGAAAATAATTTTGTCCAAAAATGTCCAGTGAAGATGGGATCTTTGTCACTTATAATAATCTTTGGGATACCATGTAGCTTTTGAACTGTCTCCATGAATGTGGTGACAACTGTACTGTCTTTGAAGGGATGAGAGAGTGCACAAAAGTATGTGTACTTGGTTAGTCTATCAACAATCACCATGATGACACTCTTTCCTTCATACTTCGGTAACCCTGTGATGAAATCCATGGAAACCTCCTCCAAACGCTTACTTGGGATGGAAAATGGTTGTAAAAGACCTCGGGTCTTAATTGTTTCCACCTTATTTTGTTGGCAAACCAAACATTTTGCCACAAACCTTTGAACATCAGTTTTAAGGCCATCCCAAAAAATTCCTTCTTGACCCTATGGTAGGTTTTCAAAAATCCCAAGTGCCCTCCTACTGGAGAGGTGTGCAATTCCAATAGTACCTCTTGTTTGAGTTGAGAGTTCTTACATAAATATAAGTGATATTTGTAACATAGTGAATAATTTTTCCATGTAAATGTATCTGATGCACTGGAATCCTGCTACAACCTTTGAATGAGAGTCCACACTTTTTCGTCATTCTTCCATTCATCCCTTGCTTATATTATCCAATCAAGTTGGATGATCAAGATAGCATAGAGAAAGGCCTCAACATCTTCATCCTTTCTTGAGAGTGCATCTTCCACAACATTTTTCTTCCCTTTTTATAGACGATTTCAAAATCATAACCCAATATCTTGGTTACCCATTTTTGTTGTTCTTATGAAGATAGTCTTTGTTCCAA
>ML820545.1:0-17017 GCA_009831015.1 Picea engelmannii
TGCTATGAGCTCTACAAGAAGTAAACTTTTCATAATTTACAATTTATCTCAACACTTACGCTGTATTCGGCGGTAAGTAATAATCTAAGTAAACCATTCATGACTTTGAGTTTACATACCTCACTCTGATGCTATCCGCAGCCACTTGCTCCCTTCGCTTGAACCTGCTCCTTAGGACACCCCAAAACCAGCCACCCTACCGACTAGTACGCCTAGCCCTAGGACATCAATGGACGTCCTAGCCCTTCGAGCCCAAAACCTCTTCAGCCCCGGTGCACTGTAAATCCCACTGTAAACTAACTCTGTCCCCAATACTCCCCGTTCTCTCCTCCCGTCGAATGCATGAATCTTTCTCCCCTCATACTCCTTCTTCACCTCCCTTATTCCTTCATCGCCCCTCACATTTACTTCCACCTAACTCATTATTACTCCTCATCCCTTTATTAAGGCCTTATCCATTCATTAATTGCCTTATTAATTGTCTTATCCTTTACTTAAATGTTCCCTTTTACGTATGGGTTACGTTATCCCCCTATGGGATACGTAACCCCATTTAATCATTACATTTTATTTTTAACCATTAATTTAATACTTAATCAATTAATGACTCACTTAATAATTAATCATTCATTAACCCTTAATTAAAGAGTTAATCATACTTAATCTAATCATAGTAAAAAAATAATTAATTAATAACATATAATTAATTAAGGTTACATAATAATTAATTATAATTTAGCTATTTTTTTAGGATTATTTATGAAATTATTCATATTAATAAGTAAAGGGTCATTACAATGAAGAAAGTCTGCAAGGAACAAAATAACACCTTCTACTCCTACAATGTATCATTAGACAAGAGCAGATATGTCTGTATAGACATACATGTATAAAAAAAAGTATGAAGGAAATAAGCTAAGTTATATTAATGGAGAAACATGGTGAAGTACTTACAAACCAATGTTGACGTTATAGTAGATCCTCCAAGCTCTCTAGTCCATCCCTTGCCTGGATGTCTCAAGATCAAAATGATGATGCTCTAATGAATTCTCCTGACAAGATCAAAGGCTTGACACTCTGAAATCATTTCTCCTCTTTCACCTTGGAATGCACTCATTATATAGGATTTAGGAGGTTTAACAACCATAGCCAATTTAGGGAATAGTTGAGATTTTAGCTACTTAGGTTAGGATTTGATTACCCAAAATGGAAGGTATATGGGTGACTTGACTCATGACTCAACCCCTCGACCAAAACCAGTGAAGATCATCTCAAAGTTAACCCTTATAAAATGGAGGGCTGGTTGTAACTTCCCTAACAACTTTAATGCTCCCCCAGTATTGAGCACAGAGAATTGTCAACACTCCTTTTACATGGGCATCAGAGCGTTGATAAGAGTTCAATGGTCCCTATACATGGGAAGGGGAGCGTTGACCTTCAAAAATGGTCAAAATATCAAGGTAAAAAATAGTTTTTCAACCTTCTCATGATGAGGTGTTCTCCTCCACATTGATTAGGGATTATGACAAATGTTCTTCCATGGTGTCGAAGCTGCGACACTTAATAAAGTGCATGTGACACTTAGTACGGTGCATACATGATACAAATTTATAAGTGGAACAAAATGAATAACAGACTGAATACAATAACACAGAGATAACAACATATATCCATTGAACAATAACTTCTATTGAATAAATGAAATAGGTTGAAACTGTAAAACTACAAAACCAAAACAACTTACTCGAATGGTGGTAGATATCTCTGAAAAGAGATGTGGATGCTACATGCATTCGTCTGAGTAGAATGATTACAATGAGGCTCCAAAGGCCTTTCTAACATTATGCATGCCTTCCAAAACCCTAGACATCCAAAAACCTAACCCTAGGAGGTGAAACGCCAAAAGTTATGTGGGCCCCGATGGGTAAGTTGGTACCTTAACTTCCTAGGGCCGTAAATTTTGCATACGACGTTCATTTTAGGCATGTGATAGCCCGTTGGAAAGGTCTTTTCGAGAACAACACATTACATTGTTAAAATTTGACTCAATCTAGAGTGATTGTGGTAAGACAAAAAAACATTGTTTAGGGCCCCAAAAACGGCCCTGGAAGTATAGAAAGATGTATTGACATGAAAACTTCCAAACTAAGCCAATTGGATTAGGTGGGTGGCCAGCAATCTCTACTGGAATATGTGTAGGGATTCAGACAACCCTGGAAGTGTAGAACCCACAATTACAAAGAAGTACAAAAGAGCGTGCTTAACTAAAAATTGTCAAGAGGATTCAGTTGGAATAGGTGGGTGGCCACCAATATCCACCTGGATCAATACAACACTTGATAAAGTGCATGGAACACTTATTAAGGTGCATACAACACTTACGACACTTAAGTGTGACAAGGTGGTGTGACATTTTCGTGTGTAACAACTTGTAGTTATTGGAGAAGGGGGGGAGACTTGGAGTGTTAATATGCAAGATCATGCTTAGATTATAGTGGATTGCAACGTTTGGCCCAAGCTAAGAAGTGAAAAAAGATATTTAAATTATAAATTGAACCTAAACAACCAAATGCGGGCCATAGTTCCCTGTGAAACTCTTTACTAAAAAAAGGCATTAGATTCTAGCGTTGCTCCAAATGCTTTAATGGTTATGTAGACTGGTGGTAAATATTGGAAGTGTCAAAGAAATTGTGGAAATGATAAGGTATGGGATTTAGTTGTTAGGGGGATAGACCTAGAGGATTATCCAAATTATGAAATCAACAAATTATTTGAGTTTCCATCTAGTGGAGTAGATTTTTTGGGTCAAACTGATTACACAAACAAAGATTTATCCAATGTCCCTTGGAGAAGGGTCAATTGAATGAGCTTACAAGAATGCACAAGAAGCTTATGCAATGGGGAAGTTGTGAAGGATCAAGCACATCATGCATGCTTATTCATAAAGAATCATACAAGAATATAATGGATGGGCCAGATTTGCAAGGTCAAACAAATTGCCTTGACAAAGCATTATATAAGGATTCCTCCAACAAGTGTAGTTTTGAAAGAACAAACATAATGTTTTATGAATTTAGGTTTGAAATAATAAACATGATGTGTTAAGGTGATATTCCATGTTCCAACCAATGAAATGGATTTGAAAAATAAAATAGAATACATTAAGAAAATTTTGTCCCGAGCTCCAACCAAGGAGGCAGATGTGAAGGACCAAGGAAGGTGCAAATTTGTTGGGGTATTATCAAAGGATCTAGCTAGTATATTAGAGGATGGAATGACCTCTACAAATGGGACATAATTAGATAATTACATGTCACTTTCCTTAGCCATTCATGGAAAAACAATATAGGAGAACAAGTTAGGGCACATATGAACTCACTTTAACAAACTTTGAAGCTCATGTTGGGAGAAAGAGTATTTGGCCTTTACCAAATCTCATTTTGGAAAATGGAATATATTTGTGATACAACATAACAAGAATGGTTTAGAAAAAATAAAATAAATTATTATCTCAGTGCCCATGGTATCATTTTAAGAGTCCCTATTATTTAAGTGGTTGTTTATTTGGGTGCTACACTGTTAATTCTATTATTCACTATTATAATAAATTTAACCGTCACCAAACATATTTTGAAAAGATTTAAAATAAATTTATTATGATTTTATGTATGAAAACTTCAGATAAACAAAAACTAAAACCAGGTGGACCGTTTCGGCTATATAGTCCACCCTACGTCCACTTTTTCTAAACGTAGAAAATACACGCTGAATTTTGGGCAGATAAAAAGCGAGCTCTTTACACGTGTAACGCTCTGGTAACAAAACGAATCCAATGGGTCTCTAACTTTCTTATCCGTTTTTGACTTTTTGGTGTTTTTGGATAACTTTAAGAATGAACTTCAAATCCCATATGACCAGTGATAAGGGAGTTTATCCTTTTCACTTTTGTGTGTTTTTGGATAACGTTAAGAATGAGACTTCAAATTCCATAATCTTTCAACATAATCTTTATTTTTTAAAGTGAAAAATGGAAGACATTTAATAATAAGTCTCGTATTTATGACTTTGAATGTTAAAGCAAAACTTTAATAGCCGTGAAATTGTTGTCCTTTTGAAAGCAAGAAAGATTTCGATGTCGGAGACTTCAACACTCCATCAATTGTCGGTGTGTCTTTCTTATTTTTATCGATTGAATTAAGGTACGTGGTAAGGGGTGACTTAGCACGTTATGGTAAACAGATAGATCCAAGCTACTGTATTTAATATAATCAATATATTTAATATAATCATTTTTTTAATATTTAAAATATTTTAATTTGAAAATTTCAATAAAAAGTATAATTATATTTAAGTTTAATATAATTATTTTTTAAATATTTAAAATAATTTAATTAGAAAATTTCAATAAAATGTATATATATTGCTATTAGATGAATACTTATCCTTTTTTAAAAAGAAGTTGTCATTTCACTAGTTTGACTTAAACACTTCATTTTAATTCTAAATTAGAACACGTTATGAAATAAAGTAATTAATTATTAATATGCAATTTTTTTCCTTAGCTCATGTTACTTTTTTATTATTATTAGTCAATGCCTTTATTGTAAACGGTTTTTCTGTTTTCATTAGTCCATCACAGAAATCAAAAAAATTAATCCAAAATTTTATTCTCTTAGTTTATTGCATATTTTTTTTTAGACTTATTAAATATGTACATGATTGGTTTTATTCAATGAAAATCTTTGAGGTTTTATATGTACATGATTGGTTTTATTCAATGAAAATATTTGAGGTTTTATTTGGGGGACGAGACAAGTGGTTTTAAATTTAGGAAATTAAGATGTACATTTTTTCAGGTGAATTAATGTTGTCTTCAAGGTTAATATTAGTTCGTTAACATTTTTTTGTTAACATGATATATTTTAAGTTTTTTTTGTTGAATTAATATTAGTTAGTCAACATTTTTGTTAGCATTACATATCTTAAGATTTTCGTTAAACCCTCTGCTCATAAAGTGGTTGCTCTTCAAGTACCACATACACCATCTAGCTGTCTCTTGGATGCAAGAGATGTCTATATTTATATTTCCTCCCATTTCCGTCTGCTCCTTTCCTCCTCGTTTCCAACCAACGTCCATTCCCTCTAATCCTTTCCTCCTAGCGCCCATTTCCTTTGAACCATGTAAACTAGGGTCTCCATTTCTCTCAATCTTGTCACTAGTCTGTATAATAACAATAGGTCAGGTTTCACTTCAACATTGCTTAAAATTTTTCTATTTTGAAATAAGTTTTTTCATTGTGAGATATATATTTTCAAGTTTTCGCATTTTGAGATATATATGAATTTTAAATTTTGATATGCATGTAATACATTTTTAGCTTATGAAATTCTCACACCTCTTTACTCTTCAGCCTCATGCAGATTCCCTTTAAACTCTTTTTGGTAAACACTTTCTTCAGCCAAATTTGTTTGGTAAACACTTTCTTCAGCCAAATTTGCTCGAGTGTATACCAATTACCCCATACGATATGGATGGATGCAATCTATGGTAATTATGTATAAGTTTAAATTTTTTGAATTTCTTAAAAGTGCTACCCGATTTATATTTGAATTTCCCCACCAACTTGGTGTGATTTCAACTTTCAAGGGAAAAGTGGATAGTGGAGGGGAGAGCATCGAATTGTGCCACAAGTGAACGAGATCTAATAGATAGTAACTGACTGGAATTATCTCCAAATTTTTGTGGGAATGCAAGGCCATTGTTGAAACATTCTTTCAGTTACAACATGACCAAATTATCAAGAAGTAAAAATATCAAGACTAAGCCATGTGACCATCAAGCTACAATTAGGTGAGTATTAGTTTATAATGTAATGCATGCATTTTTTATGTCAGGGAAAACTGATTATCTCTATAAATTTTCATTACCACTCTATGTAAATTTACTTATATCATTTTCTCTTCTTCAAGACTTGTAGGCACCTCATGATCTGGAAATGGCTTTTTGATAGATGAAAATGAATTTTCCATAGCTCTACATGACTATCTCATAGTGTTCCATGGGGACGTGTCCCCCACCCTCAGGGACGCGTCCCCCAGGGTGGGGGTCGTGTCCCCCACGTTTCCCACGTCCCCGGGATGGGGGGACTCCAGGG
The DNA here is from genome assembly GCA_009831015.1 of Picea engelmannii. Classification (NCBI taxonomy): domain Eukaryota; kingdom Viridiplantae; phylum Streptophyta; class Pinopsida; order Pinales; family Pinaceae; genus Picea; species Picea engelmannii. The sequence goes on from ML820545.1 coordinate 6,156, forward strand.
GGACGTTTCTCCACGTCCTCTTTTTGGGGAGACTCAGGGGAAGCACCAACAAAAAGTACCCTCATGCTATGTTGTAAATTATGGCATCAATCACCCTTGACCTATGATGTGTCTTAGATGGGATTGATTGTGTTGAGCCTATCAACATTGCCAAAAAAATCCACTCATTATTTCCCTCTGTAGAGACCTAATTTAACTATGTCTAATAAGATTCATAAAATTTAAACAAATAAGATTACTTCTACGCATAAACAATAAGTAATTTATTTCAGCATAAGCATATAAGCAACAAAAATTAATTAATGAACAACAATCTAATGAATTACATAACAGACTTTAGATACCTCTTGCTTATGCTAATTCCCACTGATCTGGTTGTCCTCCCTGCTGCCTTGCCCAGCCTGCTACTTTGACCAAACTCTGCCCAAACCGACTAACCACCCAGCCAACTAGGAGCAGCCTGTCCAGCTCCCTAGCTCCAGGATACCATAAGGAATCCTAGCCCCCGTGCCCAAAACCCCCAGCAACCCGATGCCCCCTGCAATGATTCACAAACACCTCCAAAATCAAACTCCCAACACCAAAAAATATGCCAAACCAGAAATATAGTGCCTTCCTCCAAAATGCTTCCTCCCCCAAAATCATGCCCCCTCTCCCGTCGGACTCCTATTGCTATATCTCCCCCCATCCACCAACTCCCTATCCTCCATTAATTACCTTATCCTCCCCATTCTTACCTTATCCCCTACCTTTATTACCTTATCCTTCATTTAATGCTTCATTTCCCCCCCTGCATACGTAAAGTCTTATTTATTATAATTTAAAGTTATTAAGATCCTTTAATTTATTACTCAAATCTTTAATGAATCAATTAATTAATTAATTAATCATCAACCGATATGAACAATTAATTAATTAATATTATTAAGAAATAATAATTGTTTAACTATAACATATTAGGACAGTCAAATTATCTAATTAATTATACTTAATAAACCCTATGCACTATTTAACCAGGGTTGTTACATACACCCACCCTTCAGGAAACTTCGTCCCGAAGTTAAAGTATCTCATGGTACAAAGGAAAAGAAACATGGTTCACACATTCATAACAATTAACCGACACTATTAGTAAGTAAGCCAAGAAAACTCATACATATTGATGTACATGTACAAGAAATGCATGTGTAGCTAGTGCATACAAGTCTCATGCATGTACTAATAATCAATAACTATAACCCTTATAGTAATTTATGTATGCATCCAATCCAATCCACAAGACTAGTCTTTTATAAAAGACAATCAACCAATCAAATGTTTGCGAAATACTTTAATTACAATTATCTAGTTCAACAATTTTATTTAGACAACTGTGGTTTAGTTACGTAATTATGAATATTCATATATACACATTTTCTTTTTAGAAGGGAAAAACAATAAATTCCACCATAAGACAAATCTTCACACTTCCTCAACTATTTCTACTCATCCTTCCTCCCTAACTTACTTTCATCTTCATTCCTATCCTTCCTCTGCTGGACTATCTTGGAGCATCAACTATATTGACCTAACTCCAAATAGAACCCGTAAGCGGAAGTGTCACTATCTCGACCAAGCTTCCCCAGTAGGCAACTTTCAGTCATCATCACATGTCTAGGGGAGCGTGAGCTAACACCGTCCTCCCATGACTTCAGGTTTCGGAGGATACACGGTGGGAAATGCCTCCACCCCTCCTAATCATAACTAGGGTCCACACCCTACAATGGAATATATAGTGGCACCATGTTGCTGGGAGTTTTGTCATCGTTTATTCGGTTTTGGGCAGTCTCATCACCTGAAATCTTGCACTGGTCCACATATCATAGCAATGCATCCAAACCAATATAATTTCACATACAAAGATTCATACCATAATGTTTCTCAGCTAGTGGCCATGACATCCACTTTCATCATTCTTATCACTTGGCTATTTCATAGTCCATAACCTGCAGATTAGTCTGTAACACAAACTCATACATTTCTATGCATTATCATCATGTAATTGCATACAATCATCATTTCAATTCGGTATCCATGTACCAACAACTTAACATCAAAGTCTTCAAGTTAGAAATAGATCTCATAATATCCCATAATTCCATTTCGACACTCATTCATAAAATTATCATTTACCAAATAGATTGCATCATATCCCATCATCATTCAAATAGCATTTAAATCTTCATAGGATTCTCATTTACACAATATGTCGCATCATATCCATCATCATCAATAACATTTAAACAATCATAGAATTTACATTCACATAGTAGATCACATTATATCCATCATCATCAACAACATTTAAACATTCCTAAAATTTACATTCTCACAATATATCGCACCATATCCATCATTATTCAAATACATATAACATTCATAAAGGTTCATACGTCTTAAAAGTTTAAGTGTATCATTTAATAGTTTCACTGTGAATAGAAAATAATATATGTAGGCCTCAGGTAATCCTGGCTGTCTAAGTCAAAAGGTGGTGTTACATACACCACACCTTCGAGAAACATATTCTCGAGGTGGTCAAAAAAGTGAGGGACAGTCTCGTCGTAGTGTCTCGGCATCTTCCCAAGTAGCAGATCCTGGACTATACTTGTCCCATTGGACCTTAACTTGGTCTACCAAACGGTTCCTGAGCTGTCGGACTCTACGGTCCAATATGCGTAACGGTTCTACCATGAGAGTTCCCATGTTTGAAACTTGCAATTCCTTCCAATTTAGTTTATGTGATTCATCAACAACATAATGACGTAAAACAGATACATGAAAAACATTATGAGTTTTATGCAAGTGGGGTGGTAGTATGAGACGATAGGCAACGGGTCCAATTTTCTCTTGGATTCTGAACGGTCCTATAAATTGAGGTGACAACATTGTCCCCTTCCCGAACCGTATGGTACTCTTATTAGGCCTGATACGAATGAAAACTTGGTCTCCCACTTCATAACTTCAGTCGGTCCTGTGTGCATTCGCATAACTTTTCTGCCTATCCTGTGCTTCCTTTAGTCTCTGCCTAATCTGAATCCCCTATCCCTCCATCTCTTGAATCATTTCTGGCCCAATTGTTACTCGATCTTCTAATCTATCCCAACTTAATGATGTTTTGCATGGACTTCCATACAGAGCTTCGTAGGGTGGCATTCTGATGGAGCTATGAAAACTGTTATTGTAGGCAAACTCTACCAAAGGTAGGTACTTCTCCCACTGGTTTTGATTATCCATGACGTACATCCTAAGCATGTCTTCCATGACTTGATTTACTCTCTCAGTTTTCCCATCTGTTTCAGGATGATAAGTCGTGCTTAAGTTCAACTGAGTCCCCAACGCTGACTGCAAACTTGTTCAAAACCTAGAAGTGAATTTGGAGTCCCTATCTGAAATGATCTTCTTAGGTATCCCATGCAAATGGATAACCTCACTTACAAACACACATGCCACATCAGTGACATCATAAGTGTCTCTAACCGGAATAAAATGAGCACTCTTGGTTAACTTATCAACTATCACAAGAATGGCATTATGTTTATGAGATGTGAGTAGCAACCCCACAACAAAATCCATAGAGATGACTTCCCATTTGGACATAGGAACATCATGTGGTTGCAGGAGGCTTGCTAAGTGATGGTGGTCGGCTTTCACTTGTTGACACTCTAGGCACTTGGCAACGAAATGGACTATATCGCGCTTCATGCCTACCTAGAAGAAGAGCTTCCTCATGTCTGCGTACATCTTCTTCACACCCAGATGCGCACAATAAAGTGCTCTATGGGCTTCCTTCAATATGATGCTTCGAATCTCCCCATTTTTCAGGGATGTACATCCTTCCTCGATAACTTAACAATCCGTTTGCTTCCAGACTATATCCTTCATACTTTGGATCTAACTACCTCCCACTCTGGTGGTTTGAAGTAACCTTTAAATACCAATTGTCTCCTTGGAGTTGCATCAACACACTTTCCCTCGGACTATCCTTTAAGGGTACCAAGGAGAAGACACGTGGCCTCCTACTCAAGGCATATGCGACCACATTTTCCTTCCCCTTGATGTATGAAATACCAAAATCGTACTCACTCATAAACTCACTCCATCGCCTTTTCCTGGCATTTAGATCCCTTTGAGTGAAGAGATGTTTTAAACTTTGATGGTCCGTTTTGAGCTCAAAGTTTCACCCCACAAGATAGTGTCTCCAAAGTTTCAGAGCTAGCATTACAGCTGCCAACTCTAAATCATGAGTAGCATAAAGCTCTTCGTGTTTCTTCAACTTCCTTGATGCATAAGCTATTGCTCCTCCATCTTGCATTAGCACGGCCCCCAACCCTTGCTTCGAGGCATCCGTGTAGACTATGAAGTCATTTTCCATATTTGACACTCATAGAATTGGCGCACTAGTTAGTAACCTCTTAAGCTCAATGAATGCACTATCACATTCTTCCGTCCATTCATATCTAACCCCTTTGCACTGCAAAGTGGTGATGGGTTTCGCTATTTTTGAGAATCCTTTCACAAATCTTCGATAATAACCTACTAGCCCCATGAAGCTTCTCACCTCATGGGCATTTTTCGGCACTGGCCACTCCATAATGGCCTTTACCTTTTCTGGGTCCACAGAGATTCCTTCACCAGAAATGATATGGCCTAAATAGTGGATCTCTTTCTGGAAGAAGGAACACTTCGACAACTTCCCATACAATTTGTTCTCTCTAAGGAAGGACAACACTACTCGTAAGTGTTCCTCATGTTCTCTTTCATTCTTGGAATAGATGAGGATGTCATCTAGAAAGACTTGTACAAAATGGTCTAAGTACTTCCGGAATACGTCGTTCATGAGGCTCATGAATACTGCTGGCACATTGGTCAATCCGAAAGGTACTATGACAAACTCGTAATGTCCAAACCGAGTTCAAAAGGCAGTTTTTGGGATATTGCCTTCCTTAATCCTTAACTGATGATACCCTGATCGCAAATTGATCTTTGAGAATACCGCTGCTCCTTTCATCTGATCGAAGAGGTCATCTATTCGTGGAATTGGGTACCTATTTTTCATTGTAGCACGGTTCAAGTCCCTGTAGTCTATACATAATCGTAAGGAACCATCCTCCTTCTTTACAAAAATTACTGGTGCATCCCAAGGTGAGACACTAGGCCTTATTAGCCCTAAGTCCAGTAACTCTTTCAATTGCATTTGCAAATCACAAAATTACGACGTTGTCATCCGATACGGAGTCTTGGAAATTGGTTTTGCACCAGGTTTTAGCTCAATAGTAAAATCAAGCTCCCTCTCAGGAGGTAACCCTGGTAACTCATTCGGAAAAACATCCCTAAATTCTGACAATACCGTGTACTGATCTAATGAGGGTCCCTTCCTTTCATTCACTACTTCCACTACATATAGTCCACACTCTTGCCTCAAGCATCGCTTAACCTTCATAGTTGAGATAAAGCGTAATGACACCTTTTTCCATACACCCTGGATCTCCATTGGCCTTCCTTCGTCGTCTACACAGAACACCCTTTTTGCGAAACAATCTACCAAAGCTTGATGAGATTCTAACCAATCCATTCTAATGATTAGGTCGTACGCCCCGAGAGCAGTGACGTATACCTTCAACTTGGTAGTACACACTCCCAGGTCTACTATACAATTATCAACGCTAGGTCCTACCGCTTGTTTTTCCCTCGAAGCCATCTCGACTTGTTTAAAGTCATCATGCTCGTAGGCTGCCAACCCACTCTTTTCTAATGTAGATGGTGAAATGAAACTATCTGTCGCACTAGAATCAAATAAAACCTTAACATTGGTATGATTTAGCGTACCTAATGACTCCACCACCGCGGATTGATGTTTGTCTTGGCGATTATTAACCATTGTGTAAATATGATGGCTGCTACTTGCCCTTCCCATCGGACCCTTTCCTTCTCTATGCATGAATCCTGATTGTAACTCTGGGCAGTCACGCTGGTAATGGGGTCCTCCACATCCCCAATAGGTAACACGGGATTGAACCTGCGCACTATTCTGTGATTGCCTCTGAAACGAGTTCCTTCCCTTGGAACCCCTGTCCCTACTAGATGTTCCCTGAGATGGTCGTGGACCTGCCTGCATCGTTGGTGATGAACGAGATGCTGCACTCACTGCCATTGAAATCCCTGTGGCTACTATCCTTGGTGTGACTCTGTTACCATATGGAGGTGGCCTTGAGCCCCCTCCCCTGGGAAATGTCCTAGGGGGCATCCCCACGAATCTGGGATGATGCGGAAAGGAAGGTCTCGTACCTCCAGTTAAGTTCATGTGTTCCTCCGCATAATGCAGATTTTCCACAGCTTCCACTACTGAAGACTGTTTCCACATCCGCACCATAGCCCTTATCTTAGGGTTTAGCCCATAGACGAAGCGTTCTGCCTATCATTGGTCATTATCGATATATGAAACATACTTGACCAATTCCATAAACCTAATCTGATATTCCTCTACGGTTCTATTTCCATGTACTAAAGCATGGAATGCTCCTATCTGCTATTCCTCATAGTAAGCTGGCAAATATTTCCTTCGGAACCTCTCCTCGAAAAGTTCCCAAGATACTGTGTCCAGGGTAAGATGCAGTTGTTTTTCTAGGTTTCCCCACCAGTTCAAGGCGCTGTCTCTTAACTAAAAAATTGCTATCTTCACCTTTGAGGTGTATGCATAGTCCCTTAAGATAAAACACCTTGTCATGTCTTCCAACCATGCTTCTGCACGTTCACTGGCGCGACCCTCGGCAAACTTCGGAAGTTTGATCTTCTGCAATTCTCAAGTGATGTCTTCGGGTGGAGGTCCTCCCCCTGAATCCCTCAACGCTTTTGGATTACCCATTCCATATGGTGGGGGTTCCACTTTGATCCCTGTTGGTTGTCACCCCTTTAAAGTCTCATTTATGGCCTCCAAAGAGCGCAATATGAGAGCTAGTTCCGGCGATGGTGGTGGCGGCACTGGCGGTGTTGGCGGTGCTTGCGATGATGCTCCTCTACCTCGACTCCATCGAGTCCTAACCATCATGTATGATTTAACTTGCATCAACCAAAGTTGTTAGGGTGAGTTCAAGGACGTTTCAAATTTGCGCTACTTAAACTAGAAACCAGGGTTAGGCGTAAGTTTTTCTTTACTTGTCTGTAAATAGACGTTACTCTCTTTAGGGGATTGGGTAGGTTAGGGCTAAAGTGTCTAAGCTTGATTCCTCCTCCTAAGAAAAGCATTGAATCCCTTGCCCGGTAGCTACGCTAGCCTTGCGCCATACTCGCTAATTCCTCTAGCTTACTTTCCTAGTGTGTATGCCGCCTTCCCGCTTATCTTGTTCTAAGTCCTTATACTTCGCGTTTACAACTAATTAAGGTGACTCCCAACCTAATGTCAATGAAATGAGTCTAAGGCCATCCCTCGATGCTGGACTTGTGGGCTTTTCTTGGCGCGTTGTACATATGCGTTGAATTGTGTGACTCAGTGGCTGCAGGTGCGAGTCTTGAGGATTGTAGAGTGGCTTTCGGGCATTGGAGCTTAGCGCTTGTGTGTTGTGGTTATGTATTGTTTCTAGACTTGTAGTCGTATGATGTAGTGAGCCTCAGGCGATGCATTGAAGCTTGGTGCTTGGATTTGACTGGTGGAATGGAATGGAGGGGCTTAGTGCTTGGCTCGGTGGTTGAGGGCATGGAACTCAGTGTTTGGTTAACATGGATAATTGGATATTATACTTCAGGATAGTATTTTATGACTATTAATTTATTTATGTATAAGAATTTATTTTATAACGACTCAAGAGTGGTGCGTCGTTGTTTGGTTGTTTTCCAAGGCCTAGACTATGGTGAGTGGTCGTGGGTTCAAAACCTGTCTACTCCACCGAAATTTTAGTCTAACCCAAATTTATTCTAATCCCTAAAATCATTAATTAATTTTAATTTAGATTAACTTTACATTAAATAAAACAATTAATTATTTTAAAGATAAGATTAATTAACTTTTAAAATTAATTTTTTTTACACTAAATAAATTTGAACATACAAAATAAATAATAATCATAATATATATATATATAATATAAAAAAAATAAAAAATAAAACACAATAATCAAAATAATTGCGGGCACACATGGATTCCACATGCCCGCCTTGCTTCCTCCAGCGCCCTCTTGACCTAAGCCTAACCCTACACCTAGACTCACTTTCATTCCTCCCTTCAATCCACACTTCCAACCCTACTCGACCCCTTTTCATTTTCCCCTTTTTTTTTCTCAGTCAGTCATTACACACCGAGGGGAAGTATGAGGTTGGCCCTGGTGCTTACAAGCTCAAGGACTGGAGGACGCCTTTGTGGCACCTGTGTGCTTCGCTCATGGCTTTTCCTCCATTTGGCGCTTGATGGCTCAGGACCAATTTTTTTTTTTTTTCTCAGGGCTTTGTGTATGGCGGTGGCACTTGGGAGTTTGTCTTGTATGTTGTTGTTGTAGGAGGTCAAGGGTTTGTTTCCCCTCTCTTCCACTATATTTTTCACTCTATATTATTTGGTCGGGAATTCACGAGGTGCATGATTAGTTTCAGCTGTACATGAACAACCTTTTCTTTTGGGATGGCAAAGTTATGGTGGAACTTATGCATTTATTAAATATTTGTAAATCGTTTGTTTAAATCCCAGATATGTGATATTTTCGCAGCTTTGTATAATGGGAAGCTTTGTTTTTTTTTTTTTCTTCCAACATTCATTTGTATTTCTCCCACTGTCCTTTCATTGGGATGGAAGAGAAAATGCGGGGGATGTTCTCCTGTAAGCCGGGGAAAGGGTTTTCATTAAAACTTCCACGCTTTTCGTTTGTTTGTTTATCACAGGCAGTTTTAAAATAACATTATTCATGTAGGTTATATTTCTTCCAGAATACAGGGGCGGGCAATTTTATTTTATTGGTGCTCTCTGCCCCTAAGTTCACTAGTTTTTCCTTTCTCCTACTATTACACACTTTTATTTTATTTGTCTAACACCTTACTGATCTGAAATCAGATTCATAAGCCTGACAGGGCTTGAAAAAGGCTCAAAAATGAAAGTGCTCAGAATCCGACGAAACCAATACCATTGCGTCCGTCTCGTCTTCCTGATTTCGGTGGTATATTTACTTTGTCAAATGGAGTCCGTATGGAGAAGATATCGCATTTTGTCTGAAAAGTCAAACATGCAAAAATTTGTTGACTGTGCAGTGCGTACAGTCTGTATGGACGCTGACGTGGAATGTCTGTACGCTGACATGGCAGGTCCATACAACGACATGTGGTAGGTCCGTACAGGACACGTGGCGGCTCCAGGTGCTGACACGTGTTAGGCAGATTTGGACTTTTTGGCGTACGGTTGGACCAATCTTGAAGTGACACGTGTCACCACTGGAAGGGTGACACGTGGCACGGGTGACGTCAACAGCTGACTGGGCAGATGTACGGTGGATGACGAGGCAGTACGACTTCCGACAAGTGGCAGATAATGTGGGCGAATCAGCGATGGACACGCGGCATATCCGGGCTGGTTGGCATGGTCGAATCGTTTGCTGACACGTGGCACTATTCGAGCGAATGGTTGGGTGCCACGTGGCCCAATCAACGGCTGCCACGTGGCACCCCGATATTTTTCTATTTGGTTTTGGTTTCAAAAGTATTTGGAGTCGATCGTATTTGAACCGGTGACCTCCCCCACCGACTACGCCTTCGTATGGACCGTCCGACCATTGGACCATGGGTTGATTCTTGTTATAAGAATATGTTTGATTGTATTTTAATTCAAACTTTTGTAATAACGGACGGGGGGTCGGGCCGGGGCTTAGTCCCGACCTGAGGTTTTATTAACTCCACCATACAACCGGGAGCGCGGCCCGTTACTATGCGCACAGTTATGGTTTAAAGTTTGGTTACAAACGGTTATATGTTAGCCCAAGGTCCTGTGAACATCCCAATGTGACCGGGTGCTAGAGCGCTGAATGGAGGTTGGACCAGCGCTAGCCCTTTGGGCTAGCGCTAGGCCACATGAAGACACACGATCTTGCCAAGAGGGGGCGCGCCCGGACGAAGGGGGCTAAGGCCCGTTTATAACTATTATATAGTTAAAAGTGGGTTTTTTAACCACTTTTTGTTAATTTTAATGTAATTAAGCCATTTTTAATGTAATTGGGAGTTATTGGGTGGTTTTTAAGCCTAACTTCTTGGAGGAAGTTGGAGATGGGCAACTACCTTCCCAACTATTTAACCAAGGCCTGTTTGAAGCCATGGAGACAACTTTGAGAGTATTCAGAGAAGAGCTATGCTGAGGAGAAGCCAAGCCAAAGCCAGTTTGAGGCAGAGAAGCCGTTGAGGAGGAGATGTTGTCGAACCATTTCTGAGAGCTCCGGACGTCCGTTTTGCGTGCCGTTTTTTTTGTGCATGGTTCTAGAGATCTGGGCGAACATGACCAGATCAGTCTTGTAGCCATTTGACATTGCAATGATGTACTATTGAGCTTTCTGTAGTGACCGTCATTTAATTTAAACTACCAGATAGTTAAAACAGAACAGTAAATTGGAAATTTACTAAATTTTTACTTAATCTAGCATATTCACTCCCATATTTCAATAAATAAAATAACAATTTACATAACAATTTGCATAATTTACATAACAATTTAAATACCTTGCTCTGATGCTGTCGCTCCCTTCGCTTCAACCTATCTGCAGCAGCTTTCTCCTGAAGACACCCCAAAACCAGCCACCCTACCGACTAGTACGCCTAGCCCTAGGACATCTATGGACGTCCTAGCCCTCCGAGCCCAAAACCCC
>ML820545.1:20868-76605 GCA_009831015.1 Picea engelmannii
TTATCCCTTATGGGATACGTAACCCATTTAACATTATATTTCATTTTTTTAAACCTTTAATTTAATACCTAATCAATTAATGACTCACTTAATAATTAATCATTCATTAACCCTTAATTAAAGAGTTAATCATACTTAAGCTAATCATAGTAAAAAAAATAATTAATTAATAACATATAATTAATTAAAGTTATATAAAAATTAATTATAATTTAGCTAATTTTTAGGATTATTTATGAAATTATTCACATTAATAAGTAAAGGGTCATTACACTTTCGAACAGAAATAAAGAAGCCTCCCCCATAGAGAAAAGGCCCGGAGATGTAGGCAAAGTTGTGCCGAACTCCGTTATCAACCTGCATGTCATGGTTTGTTGTTTATGTCTTTTATTGCATTTCAGATCTGCATGTATATGTATATGGTTATATAATTCCTTTTTTTTTTTCTCATTCTTTCGCTAAGTTTCTCAATGGTTAATTAACGCATGCAAATAAAAACTCAACCATAAGTCATTCGAAAAATCCTGACGGATCACTTACCTAATTTACTTTACCCATGGATGATTTGTGGATTGGGGATGGGGTTTTCGTAGGTTTACGAAGATCCACATGCAGTTATATATGAATCGACATGTCCAGGAATCTAGGGCATTCTTCCAGGTATTTGTTTTAAGAAACATGTGTAATTTGGTTTGTTTATGTTTAGGGGTCTGTGCAGTTGAGCTTTGATATGGGTCGGAAGTTGGAAACATTACTGGGTCGGGGCGTATGACGGTGAGAGTACTGGCACTACGAGATGCGCGTTGGTTACTTCACACAAGCATCCCAGAGGGTCTTTGCTAGCCGGTGAGCCAATAGCTAGCCAGTCTCATCTGCCAGTCACATTGTTAGAGGGTCCTTGCCATACAACTGTTGGTTTATATATCTATACGTATTTATTATATTAACTAGCTTTTGTGGTAGTAGTGCTTACACTCTCAACATCAGAATGTTACTCGGAATGGAATAATACCCGAGCAAGCTCCCTTCCTTCTGATGATTTTTAAGGTGATTTGAATCTTTCTTTCATCCCAGAACCACTCAACTAGCTTATGTTTTGTCGAAACAGGCTCCCCTCGCTTCGGTTGGGCTTATCCTTAAGAGTTATAGGCTGCACTTCGCTTTAAGTAGAGTCTCTCCCTTATTCCAGTATGTAATCATTGGCATGTTGTGCAACGTAGAAGCCCCCCTGTGGGATCCTCCTCCGTGTGTCTTGGCGCTGGGATTTGTGCACTAGCTAACCTGGTGCTCTTTTTTTTTATAATCTATTATATATATTTTTGAATCTTTTGATGCGTACTGCACTCAATATCTCGGTGGCTTGGTACTTGTGCGCTAGATTTGACTCATGTATGGCGATGGTTGTGTTGAAAAAATATGGCTACTTTGTTGGTTCCCTGTCGATTCTATCCTTGGAGCCTTGGCATTCTCTTTTTATTTTGTTCGCAAGAAGGAAAATACTGTTCTTCCTTCCCGTCTTGTAATGAAATATGGTTTGTTTTCAGGTTTTACTTTGTGTTTTTATGTGTAGCCTAGATTCCGAGTGCTGCAAGCTTGATCTCACTGAGACTCCGCCATTGATCAAATCATCACTATCTTATTGTGAAGATTCTACAGTGGCTTTGCGGATCGTGGCTTAAAATTAGGTGTTTTTCATTGCATATGATCTAGTAAGGCTTGCCACGGGATTTGATGTGAACATCGAGTTAATTAGATTGTTAAAATACAAGGGTTTGTGCCTTTGCGTTCAATACTTTTTATTTATATTATTATTTTTTTTGTTGTTTACATCAATTATTATACAGTTGAGTCTTTACTGTTGGGGAAGTGGACAACTGGCTTATTTGGTAGGGGCAGTGGTCCTTATTTTGGAGAATTTTGTCAAATGAAGACTGCTTCCAAGATTTGTAGTCGTAGATATGATCTGTCTCTCTCTTGCTACTTCAGTTTTTACCGGGTTTATAGGGTTGAATCTTATTATATAAATCAGCCAACATATGGCTTTGTTTAAAGGCATTACGCCCACAATGAATGAATTTACGACTCTTTTTTTTTCACTAACCTTCTTGTTTTAATTCAAAATTAAAGTTCTGTCTAAAGTCTTGTTAACTGACAGGGCCTCCATCCATAATTGTCTAGTTCCAGCTTCCTTCACAATTTCAATATGTGTATTATTTATATTTATAACTATGTTAAACTATATTTTTTTTTCCAGTATGTATATTATTATTTAGATTTATATCTGTGTTTGTGGGTTTTGCTTACAGGTTAGGTGGAGGTGGAGCTTGCCCAGATTTGTATACATTTATGCACACACTCCCTCATTTTTCTATATACAAAGTGTTGATGGGTGGGTAGGTGGGCCTTTGGTCCCAGATTTCAAACTCTAGCTCTGATACCATGTGTAGAGATCTAATTTAATTAAGTCTAATAGGATTCATAAAATTTAAACAAATAAGATTACTTCTACGCAGAAACAATAAGTAATTTATTTCAGCATAAGCATATAAGCAGCATAAATTAATTAATGAACAACAATCTAATGAATTACATAACAGACTTTAGATACCTCTTGTTGATCCTAATTCCCGCTGATCTAGTTGTCCTCCCTGCTGCCTTGCCCAACCTGCTACTTTGACCAAACTCTGCCCAAACCGACTAACCACCCAGCCAGCTAGGAGCAACCTGTCCGACTCCCTAGCTCCAAGATACTGTAAGGAATCCTGGCCCCCATGCCCAAACCCCCCAGCAACCCGGTGCCCCCTGCAATGATTCACAAATACCTCCAAAATCAAACTCCCAACACCAGAAGATATGCCAAACCAGAAATACAGTGCCTTCCTCCAAAATGCTTCCTCCCTTAAAATCATGCCCCCTCTCCCATCGAACTCCTCCCGCTATATCTCCCCCCATCCACTGACTCCCTATCCTCCATTAATTACCTTATCCTCCCCATTATTACCTTATCCCCTGCCTTTATTACCTCATCCTTCATTTAATGCTTCATTCCCCCCCTGCATACGTAAAGTCTTATTTATTATAATTTAAAGTTATTAAGCTCCTTTAATTTATTACTCAAATCTTTAATGAATGAATTAATTAAATAATTAATCATCAACAGATATGAACAATTAATTAATAAAGAATTAATTAATTAATATTAGTAAGAAATAATAATTGTTTAACTATAACATATTAGGACAGTCAGATTATCTAATTAATTATACTTAATAAACCCTATGCACTATTTAACCAGGGTTGTTACACCCTCCATGTGTCATGCATGTAGTTCCATGTCTGGTATTTCTAATGTCCATCATTTTTTAGATAGTCTAATGGATGATCTTCATTTGTTTTATTGCAACTTGGCATTTTGCTCTATCAAAAGTTGTTTCAGCACAAGGAACATTGGTAGTGACTCGAGTTAAAGCTTAAGTTTTTGTTCCCTTTCAATAATAAGAAACAAATCCAATTGAAGCACCCGCAGTTCCATAGTCAGTTGACCAAGGAGCAAGTAAGCATCCCTTCCTAGCTTGTTTCCTTGCATATATCCTTGTTTCAACTTCTTGCACAATGGTATCGTTCCCAAGACCACTCATGAAAGGGGCATCATTGTTAACCATATCGAACACCCAATAGCACATGAAGCATCTGACCCAGTTCTAAAGCCATAGCTAGCTGCTCTAGTTTTAGAAACCTTCATTCTCTTGAAGAATTCTACCACTTACATTTTAAAAACCTTGATTCTCATATTTCCGTGTTTTTATCTGATATTCTCTCACTTGGATATCCCTTTCATATCTCAATTAGTATTTGCATGTTATTAAGCATGAACTTTGTAGTCCAACAACAACCCTGGGATTTTTCATCATTCAATACCATTTTGTTTTGCAAAAGTACAAGAAAATATGTTGTAGAGTCTTCATTGTTGGGTGCTCAAAGGGATTAAACACGTGATCCTCCCACCATTGTGACAAGCCACCACTCACTCAAATTTCCATTAAAAAGGTAGAAGCGAAAAACCCTACGATGATATATCTGAATAGTGTATAAAAGGATACGCTCTATTTGCATATCATTTATAGAATATTCCATAACAACATCAAAGTTATCGGTGTCGGATAACAACATCAAAGTTATCAATGTGGTCTCGTTGCTGGTTTGAGTCATTCTAAAATAAATATGTTCATACATGGTGCATTTTGGTTCATTTTTACAATAGCTTTCCACGCCAAGTTTCTTGAAATTTCATTTTAAGGAATTTATTTTCCAAAACAAATTTATTTTTGTATTTATTGGATTTATAAACTTAATTTCTGATTAGTTAAGAGTTGTTTGATGAGATTTTATTCCCTTGGTGTAAAGCAATTTTTTTCCGGAATTGGGCCAACTCCCCATTGCTTCACCACTTGAGGCCATGCTTAAGAGTCAATTCCTTCCTTATTCTTTATGCTCATCCTCTACAATTTGTAATATCAGTGGAAAGGATAAATGAATGGATCCTTGGCACAAGTGTGCAAATTTCTGTTTAATAATACCTTGTTCTTTAACAACATTGTATGCACAACTTGCAAGTGAACTAACAAAACTTTCATCAGAACTTCTTTTATGCAACATGAAGCCAAAATTTTATAGCCATGCCTTTGGTAATACTTGTCACTAAATTCCAAGTATAGTTATTTTATCTACTTTTGTGTATGTATGCCTTAGGAATCTTTTTTCAAGCTGCAATTTACCCGAAAAAAAAAATTAATACGTTACAAATAAAACTACTATTCCATTTTTAATATTTTGTGTGTAGTCTTCTGAAAGTAAGAATTAGTATGTAATCTTGTAAGAGTACAAAGAGATTGAGCATTGTAAATCATAGATTACCTCTTGTTCTTGAGGACAAAATACTCCTCTTTCAGTTCTTTAATACACTGCAAACACCTGCAATGAAAAACGAAATCAAGAAGTAGCTCTACTTAATTGTCAAGGTATTACAAGAGTGTAAACTTTTAACAAATTACTATAAAATGGCATCATCTAGCTATGTTAACTTTTAACAAATTACGACCTTTTTATTTATTTTATCTAGGAGAAAACAACCAGTTAGGTCTCACATTAAAGTGGTTTTTCATTTTTCATTTTTTTTTTTTTTTTTCATTTGATCGCTTTGCAACTTCTGACAAAACCCTCCACAAGACTAAATTTGATAATATCAAGTAAATTCTAAGGTTTCAATTTTTTCTTTGAAACTGGGAAAGCATAATAGGGAAATTCTCATGAACTTGTTCAGATTTAACTTCCATCCCATGAATGTGAAGATTCCAAGATTAATCTAAGGAGAGGACAAATTTGAAGCAATTATTTGAAAATTTTCAACCTTAAACCAAGAAGAAAAGGAGTAGGTATTCCAAGATAAATCTTCACGCCAATTTTCCATTATGATTTCAATATTATATAGCCTTAAATTAGAAAATACAAGAAAATAAATTCCAAACTGAATCTCATGCGAATTTGCCGAAATAATTTCAAAATTTTAACCTTGCTAAAAAAACATGGGAAAAGGAATTTTGAACCAAATCTCGGCGCGAATTTGTAGTAATAATCTTGAAATTACAACATTATACCAGGAAAAAAAAATAGGAAGTTGAATTCCAACGTGAATTTACTATAGTAATCCCAAAATTGTAGCCCTGAACTAGAAAAGAGGAAAAAAAAGAAAATACATTCCAAGATAAATCTCCCCTCGAATTTGACATAAATATTTCCAAAAATTTAACCAAGAATAAACAAGAGAATGAATTTTGAGCTAAAACTCCTTGTTAATTTGCCGTATTTTTTTTCTTCAAAATTTAGCCTCAAACTAGAAAAAACACGGAAATAAATTTCAAACTAAATCTCTGCGCGAATTTGCCTTAAAAATATGAAGCTTATAACTTTAAACCATAAGAAAAACAGGAAGAAGAATCCAAATTAAGCTTATTCCAAGAACAAGCAATCAAATACACACCAGCGTGCTTGTGATCCCGCGGTGTTCTGAATTTGGACAAACCCTCCAAATCCATCAAGCTGAGTGACATAAGGTCGAGAGTCTAGCCGAGAATCATACCTGCGAAAAGAAGTAGCAACAAAATTATGGATATAAACCCAGAGCTTTGCATTGCATCAAGCTTCCTCTATGGTCATTTTCCCAAACCCTAGGTTTATAAGAAGTTCAAAATAATACTATTTCTCTTCAAATAAAGCACAAAAAATGTCAAAGAACCATGCTACGCTGCAATTCCTCCCACCTGATTCATGAGCCTTCATGCAAAATTTGTAGATCTTTTTGCGAAGCTCAATACAACTTGGTCGACAATGATTGTTCTGCTTTGGGGTTTTCTTTTCCCTCTTGTTTTCCCACATAGATGATAACCTAAACAGACCAATTAACCATGTCGTCAAGTTTGTTCTAATAACTTAAATAGAGAAAGAACGTCACCCTCCTACTTTCTTGGGATTTTCTTTCTCGCTATCACTTGGGTTTTGTCAATTAAATTTAATCATGCATGAACTTTAAGGCACAACCACACCATGAAATCACTCTTCTAGATCTTCCGAGGTTGTTATTGATTATCCCAGGCCGATGTGGGTTTCAGGTATCATTTTGTTGCTTCCTTGAAAATGAAGGCTTCCAATGCTAAAATGCAGAACACATGTTTACCCTGGGCTTCCAACTTGCAACAATATGCATTTTTCACCTTGGGCTTCGAACTTGCAACATTGTTATTACAAGATTGCTATTACAAGCCATTCTTTCCTACCACCAAGTGTTTCCTTTAATAGATTACCAAACGCATGTTGAAGATAGTGAACATGTTGGATTACTAAGAAGGGGGGTGAATCAGTAATAGAGAAATTCAATCATTTTGAACCACAATATGCAAGTGTTATATCAATGTAGCATTATCATCCAATCGCTGTAGAGTAAATAAACAATGAACAAATGATAAATCATACACATACAAAGTACACCAATGTTTTTACGTGGAAACCCAAAACGAGAGAAAACCACGAAATGTTTTTTCTTATATGTCTTTAAGAATTACATTCATTAGAAGCACCAACTTCCTTTGTTTTCCAGCTACAAATGGAAGAAGGCTCCAACCTCTTAATTTATCAAGCTACAACCCGAAGGAAGCTCCAACTCCCCAATTCGTTGGCTACAACCAGAAGGAGGCTACGACCCCCTATGTTCTTCGACTACAACCAGAAGGTGGCTACAACCACCTATCCTTGCTCCGTCCAACCGCCCTGACGTATAAATAGAATGATGGAACCATTGTCACACTATCACTGTGAGATATATTGTTGTAAACTTGTACCGATCAGCCTGCATCAAACAACCTATACCAATAAAATCAACCATGCATCATCATGTACCTCAACCTGTAATCAACCTGTACCATAAACAAGTGCATAAACCATGCACCAACTTGTACCAAACAACCTGTAATCAACCTGTACCATAAACAAGTGCATCAACCATGCACCAATCTGTACCTCAACCTGTACCATGAACAAGTGCATCAACCATGCACCAAACCTGTACAAATAACATGTCATCACAACCTGTCCAAACAACCTATCACAACAACATGCCTCATCAATCTTATCAACCAAATCAGATCTACTCACCAAGATCAATCACCAAGACAACTATCAAAGATGTGCATCAACCAAGCATAACACAACAACTCATAATCATCACCAAGATCAATATGCGCTTCTAATAATATACCAATACAAGTATGTTACATCATCCATAAACCATGTGTCAACAATACTACTAACAAGTGCCTCCAACCATGTATCAAGTATGTACCAATCATGTATCAACTACTCATCAACTATGACTCTTCAATATGTACCAACATCATCAACTATACACCTCATGTATGTGCCAACTCATCAACTACTTGTCTCAACCATGTACCTCAACCAAAAGCCCTCATCAATTTCATCATCCAAATATGATTTATAACTCTTTAACAGACCTAGTGTATATGATCACATACCTGCAAAACTTCCTTAACTTTAACAACAAGAGACTAGCATTTTCATCAAACTTTACTTTAGTCTCACATGACTAATTTTGGATTAGTTAAAAACCATAACTTGCAATAATCATAACTATGTACCTGTAATGAATAAAGATCTGAAAATGATACACAATGTTCTTCAGTGTATTTTATGTAATTCCTCTAGACTTCACTACTTGTAACCTCTCAAAAAAAGAGTTATAGCAAAAATGAGATACCTTGTTGAACTCTGGCTTATTCTAGAGAGCGAACATGTAGAGCATGCCCTGCACAAAATATTTGTTGTATGGATTTAAAAATTGTACACATAATACTACATACTGTAATATAACACATACATTTGGTCTTACTGAATTTTGATCGGTTATAAAGAATTTATGACATTTTACCCAAACACATGTTTTAGACTAGTTTCAGGACCAACCACAAACCCTATTTTCCACGGAGTGTAAATCCAAAAGTATAATGAACCACAAGCTGAAATTTGTACCACAGATACTTGGATATGTTTCCTCAACGACCTCCCAATTTCACGGTCTGAATCATTCTAGAAAAAAAATTATTGCGAAAATGGTGAGATGACCTGTAAATAACATACCTTAGAAAACATCAATTTTGGGCTTCTTTACTTCACCTTCTCTCTGAAATTCGGCTTAGATATCCTTTGGTTACCTTAGTCACTTGTAGATATTCAATATGCTCAAGTGTGATTAAAATGAGAGAGTCTTGCCTTTTATTTATACTTTCATGTAGCTTCCTCAAGCGGTTACCTTTTAACCATCTTAATCCACTTTCCTTATTTTAGGGTTAACCCACTTCTAACCACTTGTCAACTTAGTAATTTCTCCATTATCTTTATTATTTAAATAATTTATTTTTTATTCACTTTGATTTATAGTACACTCATCACTTCACTTAATTATTTACCTTCTAAAATCTCTTAAATCACTTTGACTACTTTGACCTTTTGGGGCTTCTAGATGACTCATGGGGGTTCTCCAACTTCACATGGCCATAACTCTCTAATCGCGAGGAGTTATGTGATGTTCCACATACCATTGCAAATGACATGACATGTACTATCCATCTAGAATAGTCTTGCCTAAAAATATATCAAAATGCATACCATTATCCATCAAACAAACTTGGGTCCATTACCCAAACCTGGGTTCTCCAACTTCTCATGATCATAACTCTCTAACCGTGAGGAGTTATGTGCCGTTCTACACACCACAAGAATTAGAATGACATGTACTATCCATCTAGAATAATCTTACCTTCAAATATATTAAAACACATACCAATATACATGAAACAACCTTGGGTCCATTACCCAAACCTTTGTGCTACTGAAATTTGCTACCAGAATTTCTCCAAGGGTTGACATCAATCACTAAAGGTTGACATCAATCTACAATATCACTCTCCAATGGTTGACATCAATGATAACCAACAATCCATACCAATTGTCCATCAACCTAAGCCAATTGTATGACAAAACAGGGAAGTAGGTGTATTGAAAATCAAAACATTTCACCCTACCAAAGTATGGGAAGAGAACCCAACAATAATTTTAAACGAAATAGATGCCACGTTGTTGCATGCTAAAACGGTTCACGTGTAAGCACTCTTTAATACAAGGAGAAAGTTGCTAGATGTTGTTCGATGCAAAACAACTGACGTGTAAGAACTCTTTCATTCACCATGCTTTTCAAGGTTTCAGTGGCTTTGGGGATCATGCAACTTCTAACATGGAGGTTTCAATGGATTTTGTTTATTTATTTATTTATAGCACCTAAGGTAGCTCAATCTTAAATTTATTTATTTATTTTTAATTTTTAAATTATAAAGTTATTCCAGGGAGGCGAAGGCGGATTCAATCATTGTTTCCATGAATGCTTCTTGGTCTAAAAATCGCATCGACTTGTTTAGTTCCATTTCTATATTTGTTCATGGCTTTACCATACCTTCGAATCAGGTCTTTGCCTTTTCAAAGTTGCATCTATTATTACTTTTTTTCAATATCGCAATGGAAATTTTTACAATATTTATTTATTTATTTATTTTGGTTTTTAATAAACTATCTTCACTTAAATTGTAAGAGAAGCATTATTGAAGTGGTTGGGCACAATAATCGATTTGCTTGCATTAGCGAAACTGTTTGGATAATTTCAACCGCAAAATGGATGTGTTGCAGTGTTAATGTTAACCTCGGTGAAGAAGTTGGACACAACAATCAACCCATTGTATGGATTATATCGCATTCAAATAAACGTGTTCTTATGTTTTTTATTTAGTGTTTGTGGTAATAGCATGCAACTGATATGTGACGTTTAGTGTTAGGTCGTTAACACACTATAGTTTTCTTGCATTATATAAATTGTGCAAGGCATGACATAGGTGAGAGAGTCTTAATGACAACGTTCCCATTACCACCAATGGCTAATAATATATCTACTCGTTGCATAATATAAATCCTATTCAATTCATTGTTCTTGGAATAGCAAATGAAGCTTTTCTTTATTATTTGTTATTTTTTAAAGTGTAATAAGTGTTTTCTTATTAAAATTTCTTTTGAATATTCATAATAGTGTATAAAAGGCAATATAGGAAGTGGGTTGTGCATGTAGCCTCCACAAGCATAACTAAAAGAATTAAAATTTGTTGGCTAGTTTAAGCAAAAACATTTATGAGTTAGATGCAAAGAGACAAAAAAAATGGACGGGATTAAGCCAAAACACCCACGAGCTAGATAAAAAGAGGAAAAAAAACAAGCTAGATGAAAAGAGGGAAAAAATGGACTGCATTAAGACAAACTTTCATTCACATGTGCACCATTAAATTGATGCAAAAATTTGAGATCCTTGTACACTAGAACCTTACACATGCGCCGATATTTCAAGGCTTGTTTTTGCCCATCCAAACAAAAATAAAAACATTGCTAAATTTAAATGAAATTAATTATTTTCATGCTTAAATCTTCATTAATGTTATGATATACACAAATTGTTAAATTGAAATTATTATTTTCCTTCCTAAATATTGATTAATGCTATGAAATTATTTAAATATAATATTAATTTCAAATATACATATATTGTTGATTATTTTATCACATAATAAATTAATATACTGAATGATTCCATATGTCTTAACTTTTAATCACACTATGTAATTAAGAAATGAAGTAAGTTAAATAGCGAACAAACTCAATTTTGAGCAAAAGTCTACCTTTGACTTAGACTTTGACCAAAAACTCAAGCTTGACATTTTTGCTTGCTGAGAATACCAATAGGTGCATTAGGTTAAGGCACACTAGAATGTCCAGGAATTATGCCAAACTTTTCACTTGAAGTGCCCAGAAGATTAGGTTAGGGTTTGTTGCAACTACACAATCAAAAACCCTAGTTGCATTTGTTACTGGTGCCACAACAAGCTTAATAAATAATTGTCACGCTACCTTCCAGTGGTTAGACTATCCTAAAGGTGGTGTGGGCCCATAACTTGTTAAAATATTCGATGTGCTCTTTTGACCATATACAATATCACTATTGTCACCCAACCATAGGCACGCAACCACCCTCGAGCACCATAACCTTTCCTAGATAGAATGATTTTGGAAGCAACAATGGAACCAATAGATAACCAAGAGAGAGAATTGTTATCCAAAGATACCTCACCAAATAGAAAGTCCCAAAGCCACAGAACAAGAACAATACTCAGCTGCAACAGTTGCAGTTACAACAGCTATAATTGCAGTTGCACTTACCAAGAATACCACCAAGAAATATCACCAAGAACACCACCAAGAGATACTAGAAGGTAGGGCACCCATCTTAGGCTAGATGGCACTAGAGAGAGAGACCAAGAACCATCTCAGAAGATCCACCTTCCATCCTTGCAGCTGAAACTCCAAACTTGAGTTATCCTTGACTAAGAGAGTGAGTGTGTACAAAGGAGCTAGATCATCTCTTATTTATAGTGGTTCTTGTCACTTGTCTGGGTCAACTTGTCCTTTTAGAATATAATACTTTAATATTAATTCTTTTACTGATCTGACTTGTCTTCTAGGGTTTCTACACATCTATTTATGGTTTCTCTTTCTTCTGGAATATTCTATTCTAGCCAAAGGTTACACATGGAGGTTAATAACACCCACAACTACCATAATATCAACATTGTTTAGAAAGAGGTAATGAGAAAAAATTTCATGGGAAGTAACTTAGAGTTGCACAAGATTGGCATTAATTAGAATGGACTTGGAGTGTTCAAGGTCATTGGGTTTTGGCCACCACACAAGAATATTTTGAGTGTGAAGTTTTCTTTATTAAAGAAATTTGGTATTGCTTGAGATGGAAGATTCCAACACACATCAAGTCATCCACATAAGACTTGGCATTAACTTGTAGTCTTAATATGAAAGATCATGCTTAGATTATAGTGGATTGCAAGGTTTGGCCTAAGCTAAGAAGTGAAAAAAGAGATTAAATTCTAAATTGAACCTAAACAACCAAATGCGGGCCATAGTTCCCTATGAAACTCTCTACTAAAAAAGGCATTAGATTCTAGTGTTGCTCCAAATGATTTAATTATTATGTAGATTGGTGGTGAATATTGGAAGTGCCAAAGATATTGTGGAAATGATAAGGTATGGAATTTATTTGTTAGGGGGATATACCAAGAGGATTATCCAAATTATGAAATCAACAAATTATTTGAGTTTCCATCTAGTGGAGCAGATTTTTGGGGTCAAACAAACTACACAGATAAAGATTTATCCAATGTCCCTTACAGAAGGGTCAGTTCAATGAGCTTAAAAGAATGAACAAGAAGCATCTACAATGGGGAAATTGTGAAGAATCAAGCACATCATCCATTCTTAGTCATAGAGAATCATACAAGAATATAACAAATGGGTCAGATTTGCAAGGTCAAACAAATTGTCTTGACAAAGAATTATATAAGGATTCCTTTAACAAATGTAGTTTTGAAAGAACAAGCACAATGTTTTATGAAGTTAGGTTCAAAATAATAAAAATAATGTGTTAAGGTGATATCCCATGTTCCAACCAATGAAGTGGATTTGAAAAATAAAACAGAATGCATTAAGAAAACTATGTCTCGAGCTTTAGCCAAGGAGGCAGGAAGATTTGAAGGACCAAGTAAAATGCAAATTTGTTGGGGTATTATCAAAGGATCTAAATAGTATATTGGAGGATGGAATGACCTCTACAAATGGGAGATAATTAGATAATGACATGTCACTTTCCTTAGCCATTCATGGAAAAACTATATAGGAGAACAAGCCAGGGCACATATGAACTCACATTAACAAACTTTGAAGCTCATGTTGGGAGAAAGAATCTATGGCCTTTTACAAACCTCATTTTGGAAAATGGAATATCTTTGGGATACAACATGACAATAATGGTCCAGAAAAATTAAAAGAAGTTATTATCTCATTACCCATGGTATCATTTAAATATCCCTTGCTACTTAAGTGGTTTCTTATTTGGGTGCTACATTGTTAATTTTATTATTCACTATTAATTTTTGGAGACAAGTGAAAAGAATGAAACTAATGTGGAGTAGAGATTCATGACCATGGCTGATAAGATCAATAATAGGTGTAATTTTTTCTTATGATGTTTTCCGACCTTTAATAAGTGCCTATATTATATAATAGTGTTGTTAGTTATTTGTTTTAACTCTATAAGTTCTATAATGTGTAATTGTGTAAACTTGATTTGGATTTATGAGCGAATGAAATGAAACATAGATATAAGACATAAACACAGAGATACACTAATACTCAATTTCTATTAAAAAATGAAATATGCAGAGACTATAAAAGAAAATAAAAAGTGAAATGAACTCGCTAGAATGGTGTTAGCTTATCTCTGAGAAGATATGTGACGACTATGCACTTATTACAATGAGGCTCAAAAGGCCTTTTCAACATAAAGCATAAATGAGAAAACCATAAACATCCAAAACCCCAACCCCGGGAGATGAAACACCAAAAGGTTTGTGGGCCCCGATGGGGGTAGTTGATACATCAACTTCCTGGGTTGCATACGATCTTCGTTTGAGGTGCTCAATACCTCATTGGAAAGGTCTATCCAACGAGTGCACATTTATTTCAGCCTAACATATACCTTCAAGTACATTCTAGGCATTGTCAAGCCAAAAAAAAAGTTGTTTAGGGCCTCAAAATGGCCCCAGAAGTTTGGGACCCAAAAAATCGCAAAAAAACTTCCAAGATGGAAACTGCGTTTTGAGCTAGTGGAATAGGGGGGAAGCCATCAATTTCAACCTGGATCATTCCTCCCCCATTAGGAAGCAATGTTATCCATTGTGTTTATTTCCCCCATCAAATGGGGAAACTTTTGTTGAACTTAACGCTTGGTGAACCATTTTCCTTGGTACAGTAGTTGCCTTGCCTTGAGAACCCGATAGAGTTGGATCTTCTACTAGAAGGTGCCATTAACTTATGTGTCCTTGATCCTATCAATGGTTTCATGTTCCATCTAGTCAGGGTTGAGCTCTGTAGGTGTTACCTTCTCTTCCACTTCCGATGTGTCCAATAGTGGTGGAAAATATGGTCAAAGTAGATCCACATTGAATACTAGGTGTAATCCAAGGAAGGGGGGAATACTTAACTCAAAAATAGTGTCTTCGACATCCTTGGTGATGGTGTAAGGTCCATATCACAGTGGACATAGCTTTCGATGGGGTCTTGTAAGGTGCTCTTTCTGTAAATATAACCAAACCTTGTCTCCCACCTGAAACTTGTGGGGGACCCGAGGTTGGTTCTGATGTTGCTTGTACTTAGCATGGGATTTTTGTAAAATATCATGGAACTGATGGTGGATGTGTTGAATTCATTCAATTATTTTGGTGGCATTGTCAACCTCAGATTGAGCATGGGAATATTTTTCCTATGTGGATGCAAGGGGAAGTGCTACATAAATGGGGCCTAATGGTTGGAAGCCAAGGCTCATCTGAAAAGGGTTGTGGTTAGTCAAGCTATGGAGGGCTCTATTGTATTTGTGATGGACATAAGGAAGGATCTCATCCCATGTGCATGGATGCTTGGATTTGTACATGCACAAGATATGTACGATCATCCTATTGATGACCTCTGTCTGTCCATCAATTTGATGGTGGAAGGAAGTGGATTTGGTGAGGTTGGTGTCTAACAAAAACCAGAGGCTTGACCAAAATGTGCTCAAGAATCTGCTATATCAATATGATATGATGGTTTGTGGTAGTCCGAAGTGTACTTAGACATGCTCGAACAAGAGCTTAGTCGTGGTCTCGACTGTTTTACTCTTCATCTAGGTAGTCAGAATGGTCATATTAAAGCATCGATCAACAACCACAAATACATAGTCATTGCCCTGCTTGGCTAAAGGGAGACGTTACATGTAGTCCATCAAGATGGATTCCCAAGGCCCGTAAGGAGTAGGCCAAGGGGTTTACATCCCTTTTTTTCTAATGGTTGGCTTGGCAATGGAGCAGGTAGTATAGGATCTAATATACATACTAACATCCTATTGAAGCTTCATCTAATAGAAATAATTCTATAGTACTGCCACTATCGTCTCCACACTAAAGTGTCCTACCACCTTACTGTAGTGGGCTTCCCAAATCAACTTCCCACACTTGCTTGAAAGAACACATAGATGACCCAGATGGAATAGCATTCCATCTAAGATGAAAATTGACAACGGTCATGCATGTTCACAACATCTGGTAGGTTGTAACAAAGTCAGGATTGTTGTCATAGAGTTGGGGCCACCCATAGGTCTCAAGCCTACAAGAGTAGAACATTATGGTTAGTGCTGCAATTGGAGGTTGAATAAGTCATTCAGTGACACGATTGGTGGTCCCTTTCTTATACTTAATATTGAGGTGAAACTATTGCAAGTATGTGGACCACTTTTGATGGCAATCATTCTGCAATTTTCCTCATGTCTACATGAATTGCAGAGGCTTGTGATCTATATGGATGACCGTCTTCTTCCCTAGAATGTAATTCTTCCATTGGTGGAAGGATTGTACGATGAAATACATTTCTTTTTCATAGGTGGGGTACTTACGGATGACATCTGAGAGTGTCTCACTATGATAAGCCACTAGATAACCATGTTGAGTGAGAACAACACCAACAACATAATCAGAAGCATCTATCTCAATCTGAAATGGTTTTTGCAGATCGGGTAGGAAGAGTAATGGGGCTCATCATAAGCAATGTTTTAGATCATCAAAGGTTTTTTGTTGTGACCTTCCCCACAAAAATTTGGCTTTGCAACCACCCTTGGTCAATTGTTTGAGATCCCATGATATATGGAAGAACCCCAATATAAATCTGTGATAGAATTTGGTAAGGCCTAAAAATATTTGAAGCTCAATGAGTGTTGTCGAGGCTGGCTATTTATGAATGAATTGGATATTGGTTGGATTGACATGCACCCCATTCTCATCTACAACATATCTGAGGTATTGGACCATGTTCATGCTGAAGGGGCATTTCTCTAGGTTAGCATATAGATTGTGTTGTCACTGAGTGTGGAGGACCTAGTGAATGTGATGCAAGTGTTCTTCCCAACTCTTGCATAAGACAAGGATTCCATCCAGATATACAACCACAAAGGAATTGGTGAAGGGTTGTAACATGTCATCCATCAACCTCATAAAAGTTGTCGGGGCATTCTTCAAGCCAAAGGGCATGACCAACCACTCAAAAAGACCTTCTTTAGACTTGAAAGTTGTCTTCTATACATTAGTTTGTTCTATGAATACTTTGTGGTAGCCAAACTTCAGATCAATCTTACTAAATTACTTATCCCCCTTGAATTGGTCAAGAAGGTCGTCAATTTCAGGAATTGGGTATCTGTAATATCCCTAAGGACAAACCCAATTGTAAATGTAAATACAAATGTACTTAAGCCGGTGAGTTGTTTTGATATCATTTTTGTATGCACATTTCATGGCATAGTGCACACATGTACTGCACAGTAAAATGAGGAAGCTTTCACATTCCAGGATACCGCGCATAGCAACATAAGTGCACGTGATATCAAGGCCAGGTAGACTTTTGTGTATATGTTGCGTTTTATAGGCTGGTGAGCCAGTTATTATAAGCTAGGATGCTTATGTTTTGATTAGGTTGGAGAGCCTAGATGTTAAAGGCCAGTGTGCCTATTTTTGTATATGTCTCGTACTTAATATAAATACATCATTGTGCGCAGACCAACCACGATAAAAGAGATGGGGGACTAAACTCCACTAGTTAGGGAAAGGGAGGGGCTAAGTTGAGGAAAGGGGCTAAGCTAGGGAGCTTAAGCCAAAAAGGAATATTATATTAATATTTCTTAAATATAAAATATGGATAATTATTTTATCCTAAGTTCTAAAGTTGGGGACAAGTGGGCCAAAGTAGCTCCCAACATGACAAGTGTCAAGTTGGGTACATGCATACATATTGTTGGGACTTAGTTCATTTCCTATGATCTTTTCCATCATTCTCCTCATCATTCCTTCCATCATTTAGTCATCCAATCAATCATCCATGAACATGCACA
Organism: Picea engelmannii; assembly: GCA_009831015.1. Classification (NCBI taxonomy): domain Eukaryota; kingdom Viridiplantae; phylum Streptophyta; class Pinopsida; order Pinales; family Pinaceae; genus Picea; species Picea engelmannii. The sequence continues at coordinate 38,567 of ML820545.1, forward strand.
CACCCATTGAGCTATCTTTCATATCTTCATGACTGTACTTGAACCTATATCCATAGCCATTTTGTGTTGGTGTAGCTAGTTAGCTTGGGAGATAGATTGAAGAAGCAGGTTGTCAAGCTTATGGGATATTAAAGAGGTGGGTTGTCAGGCCCGTGATAAATTATCTCGGTGAGAGAATTGCTGGGAATTGATTTCCTGAAGGTACTAAACTGCAGCTACAGTGCTCTGAGACTTCATGTCCGACCTGTTTCTGAAGGCTAGAAAGGAAGTGGGGCAATCGAAGGATTGTTGAGAAGAGAAAGGGAACACTTCCTGGGTGGGACAAGCATGTGGGGAATGAGGGACTGTAGGTTGTTAGTTTGAGTTGGCACCTGTAACGGAGTCTTTCCCGTTGTCTATGAGCCTTTAGCTTGGTTAGGAATCCCTCTACCTGGGTGAAGTTTAGTCCCATCTTGGGGTTGACTCACTATTGAGAGTGATGAATAGTGCGGTCTAAGGCTGGGAGGTTCGTGGAAGGTATGCATGCAGTTGGTGTCATTATTACCAAGATAAGTGTCAATTGTGTGATAAATTTACATGTTGCATTGTTATTTACATGCTTCTTTTATGGGTTATCATATGTGTGGTTATAACTGTGTTTATTTTTACAAGTATTGCCTGTATTTGCTAGATGTATATGTTTACTGTTATTTCAGTGTGAATCTGTGTATTTACAGATGTATTTGTATGTTTATGTTTGATATGTAATGCTTCCTCAAGAGTTCTGTGTGTATATATTTTAATTGCATGCAGTTCGAAAATTTTATGTGGCATAGCTAAGTTGGATGTTGGGTATGTTACACTATGTTCCACAGAGAGAGAAATAAGAGTTCTCTAGCATAGCGTGGCCTGGCATGGATGGTTGGGGTCGTTACAAATTGGTATTAGAGCTTTAGTTTTCAACACTAAGCCTCGATGGGCCGAGAAAGTTGAGTTGAAGCGACATGTCACAGAGGATTTATTTCAAAGTGGCCAAATTTCAGTTTGTAGAGCGTCCATGGTAAAAAGTAGCAGCAACTGGGCAGAATTGGGGAAAAGCCCTAATTTATGTTGTTAAATTCATGATAAAATGGAGAAATTCAGCCAAGTGAGGAGATATTCCTGATTTAATATCTGTTCTAGCAAATTCAGATCTAGAATGGGTCAAATTTGAAGTTATAGTGATGCCATGATAGATGGAGAAAATTTAGTAATTAAAATTCTCAATTCGCGAATTGATTTTGGGTAAATTTGTTCTAGAAATGTCAACCCACAGCGATTTGTTGTTGCATAAGTTGAACTCGTGTTATCGGGGTGAAATTGAACAAATTTCATAGTTGCAAAATGTCGATGGTAAATTGGAAAAAAAAAAAAGTTAAGCCAAGAGCCCCAATTTCTGTAGCGGAATTCACGAGGAATTGATGCGCATAAAAATGCATGTGCACAGGTGGGCACACTAAAAATGCATGATGCGCAGTGAAAGGATTGTTATAGGTAAAATTCAGCACTGCACGACAAGATATTGGTGTGGTAGTGTGTGCGCTAAATTTTGGTGTCCTGCGGAAAAATGTTAGTCGGCAAGTGTGCGCGCTAAATTTTGGTGTTGCACGGAAAAATGTTAGTGTGCAGGTGTGCACGCTAAATTTCGGCGCCGTGCAGAAAAATGTTGGTGTACAGGACCGCGTGATAAATTTAACATTATGCGGTGTGCACACACAAAATAATGACGTGTGTGGTGTGCACAGTGTTGGCAGAGCACAGAGGAGTTTTGTTGGTGCACGTGCAATGTGGGTATATGTTTTCGCGCGACAGTTTAGTCAGTGGTGCGCACAGAGTTTTGGTGGGCGGTTGAGACATACTAAAGTATGGCATGGTGCAATGCGTAGAGTATAATGTGTGCGAAATATCAACACGTGATACAAAAACAGTGTGCAACAGGTAAGAGTGCAATAACCAACACTGTGCGCGGTGGATATTGGTACGCGGCACAAAAGCAGTGCACAGTTATAGGCACAACAAAGAAGTGATGCACAGTGGTTATAGATGCGCGAAGCATGATTTACCTTGTGATGTTGTTGTGCATGGTAAATATGGGTGTAGAGGTTGAAATTTATACGTGTGAAGTCGTTTGAAGGGTGAACAACAACAAAAAACCAACGATTTTCTGCGACGTTTTATATCATTTGAACTTTATCTTTTTGCAACGCATTTTTTAGGCCCTTAAGAGCGTTTTTAACAACTCAAAAACCACGAGAAAGAGGTGTATCAAAAGCACAGTTTGTCTTTGCATCTCAAATGAAAGAGCTCAGATATATATTTCTAATGGTGTAAATTATTCGTCAAATAGAGCTTTTATGAGAAAGTTACAACACAAACAGTGAAGGATAAGTTTTAAGACCCAACTAACTTCAAAGGGCCATAACTTTATGCTCCAGAATCAGATTGAGATGCAGGAGCATTCAATGGAAAGATATTGAAACATAGAAGACATTCCTAGACATGAATTAAATTTATAAGCATGATAAAGTTGTTTAATATGGCAAAGAAGGTACATGTACCATTCCGGACCAAAAACACAAATTGGCCTAGAATTTCAGCAAGTTGTAACTAGCATCCCAGAACCCAGAATGAGGTGTAAATTGGAAAGAATGTCCATAATATGTATATGAGGAAACCTAATTGAGATCCTATGAAAAATCCAATGGATTAGGTGCAAAAGTTCATAATTACAGTGCAAAATTGTGCCTAGTTGAAGTGTGAACAGAAATGTTAATGGGCAATTTTCAAATAACCATAACTTTCTGCTCAAGACTCATAATTGAGCATGGGAGAAGGCGTTGGAAAGGTCTTAGACAATGTAATCTAAATATCCACCAAGAAAATTGATTGGGGAATTAAATTTTCTAGGAAATCAAAAGAAAGAATTATGATATATATTATTGAACCAAAATGGTTCATATTTTCATGAAATTGTTGAAACAGTTAGCTTGACAAAGTTTTGTGGGCTGCACATTTTGCAGAGTTAAAAAAAACTATATCAAATCAAGATCAATATAGAGTATAGAGGAATGGAAGAGGCACAGGGGACTTACAGTCAGGAGGATGAGATTAGAGGGATGGATGTCCATTTGGGCATTGAAGGAACAAACTCCAATGGACATGGGGATGAAAGGACTGGAAACATGAATATGGAAGAGACCATTAAAAATTTGAAGAGGGATGTCCAAATACATAAAGCTGATAATGAAAGGCTTATGAGAGCCAAGGAGAAACAAGATGACTTCAACGTGAAGCTAATGCAGAGCTTGAACCAAATTGAAAAGAAGTTGGATAAGGAGAGTGGCTCAAGAAAATCAGGAAGTCACAGGCCTCCTAATGAGAAAAGAAGAGCCAAAAGTATTAGCAGACATCACCAACACTCCTTGAGGAATTCCAATAAGAGAGCACACAACATCTCAAGTCCATCCCCTGGTAGGAAGAACAAGAGGTCTGGAGTGGATGAGCTACGAGGAGAAATGAATAAAATCAAACCTCCTACATTTGATGGTGAGCACAAGAAGGATGAAGATGCAGAGAAATGGTTGGTGCGCATGAGAAAGTATTTTCAATTGCATAATTATTCTTCTCATGCAAAAGGTAGAATTTCTATCTATCAACTCAAGGGAAAGGCATCCATGTGGTGTGATCAACTTGTGTAGGTGCAGCACATTAAAGAGATAAGTGTTACTTGGAGGGAATTCAAGAAGTATTTTGAGAATAAATACTTGACTAAGAGATATTATGACAAGAAAATCAAAGAGTTCTTTGAACTCAAGCTTGAGAGTATGACCATAGATGAATATGAGAGAAGGTTTTTAGAACTGTTGAAGTATGTCTCTTTCATCAAGGATGAGATAGTTAAGATTCAGAGGTATTTGAGTGGATTTCCATCCTTCATCAGTGAAAAAATACAGTATGATGATCCAAAGACATTGGACAAGACCATAAGGTGAGCTAAATGCCTATATGATCAGCAGAAAGAAAGGCCAACTTTCCAAAATGTTTGGGAAGACAAAAATAAATTCAAGGTGGATCAGAGGAAGAAGGGATCTAAGCCACCATTCTTCATAAAAAATCCACAGGGACAACAAACTCCTAGAGATCCTAGAACGATTGAAATAAGGGGTCAAAGGCCAAGGAAACCACCTATTCAATGTTGGGGTTGTAAAGGAGATCATATGTTCAGAGATTGTTCTCATAGAGGTGAAAAAGGGAGAACTAGTCACAATGTATAACAAGCTGAAACAGTGGAGGACATGGGTAGAAATGTGCCAAGGATCTATGCAGCCATGGACAACAAGAAAGTAGATTATCAGTCACATATGATTGAAGTGGAAGGTATGATCAACAACCAAACCATTGCTATTTTAATTTATTCAGGAGATGCTCATAGTTATATAGATCCTAAGATGGTGGAAAGTTTGCATTTTCCAAGAAGACAACATGGGAAATATTGGTTGGTGCAGCTGGCTACCGAAGCCAAAAGAAAAGTCAATGAGATGGTTAAGTCATCTCTTATGAACATGAATGGATTGAACACCAGGGTAGATTTGAACATCTTGCCTTTAGGTTCTTATGACTGTCTAATTGGGATGGATTGATTGGACCATCATCATGCTATCCTAGACTGTCATAACAAGGCATTTACTTGCTTCGATGAGGAAGGGAACTTAAGGAAAGGTCAGGGAATTCCCAGGGCAGTAACCATCAGAGAAATTTCAGCATTGCAGTTGAAGAAATGTTTCAAAAAAGGGTGTCAAATATTTGCAGCACATGTGGAAGAGACACCTAAATATAAGGTGCCAAACTTGGAAGATCATGCAATCCTGGAATATTTTGAAGATGTGTTCAAGGCGGTACCAGGACTACCCCCAAAGTGAGATATTGATTTTTTTATAAATCTAATGCCTGGAGCAGCTCCAGTGTCAAAGACTCCTTATAGAATGAGTACACCAGAGTTGAAGGAATTGCAAATGCATATTGAAGAACTTATGAAGACGGGGTATATACACCCAAGTGTGTCAACTTGGGGTGCCCCAGTCTTGTTCGTGAAGAAGAAAGATGGAACATTAAGATTGTGCATTGATTTTAGACAGTTTAATAAAGTGACTGTAAAGAACAAGTACCCTCTGCCAAGGATTGATGATATTTTTGATCAATTGAAGGATGCAAAGATCTTTTCAAAGTTAGATCTCAGGTCAGGATACCATCAGGTAAGGATTAAAGAGGAAAATATCAACAAAACTTCCTTCAGGACAAGGTATGGTCATTATGAGTTCACAGTGGTCCCATTTGGGTTGTCAAATGCACCATCTCTTTTCATGTGCTTAATGAATGGTGTTTTCTGAGAATATTTAGACAAGTTTTTCATTGTCTTTTTGGATGACATTCTTGTATATTCCAAGTCAAAAGAAGAGAATGAGAATCATTTGAGGATGGAATTGCAAGTGTTAAGTGAGCATCAATTGTATGCCAAGTTGAGCAAGTTCTCATTTTATTAGAAGCAAATTCATTATTTGGGTCATATCATTTCAAAGGATGGGATAGCAGTGGATACTGAGAAGACAAAAGTCATTAGAGAATGGTCATTGCCAAATAATGTGACAGAGGTGAGATAATTCATGGGTGTTGCAGGCTACTATAGGATATTTATTGAAGGATTTTCAAAGATTTCACACCCAATCACTTCCTTGCAAAGAAAGGGTGTGAAGTTTCAGTGAATATTGGATTGTGAAAAGAGTTTCCAACACTTGAAACAATTATTAACAAGTGCTCCAATACTAAGGATTTCAGACCCAAATGAAGACTTCATTATATGCATAGATGCATGTAAAGAGGGACTTGGCGGAATCCTCAGTCAAAATGGGTTTGTTATATGTTATGAATCAAGGAAGTTGAAGGAGCATGAAAGACACTATGACACTCATGATTTGGAGTTGGAAGCCATAGTGCATGCCTTGAGGAAATGGAGACACTACCTCATGGGTAAAAGGTTTGAGCTAAGAACAGACCATAATGGTCTGAAATATTTATTTGATCAACCAACTCTAAATCCTAGGCAAACCAGATGGTTAGAATTTCTAAGTTAATATGACTTTGATATAAAGCATATCAAGGGAAAAGAGAACAAATTGGATGATGCACTCAGTAGAAGAGTACATGAATTGTATGCTACAACCATTAGCATGTACCAATCAGATTTGAAAGACATAATTATAGAGGCTGTCAAATCAGATTTACAATACAAGGAATTAGTGGCAAAATTACAACAAGGTATTTTGCAGCAGAAACTTGAGGAATACAAGCTAGATAATGATGAAATTCTCATGTACAGGGGTAGAATTTATGTACAAAATTCTCAGGAATTGAAAAATATATTATTGAGGGAAATGCATAATGTACCTTATGCTAGGCACCCAAGTTATCATAAAACTATTGCAACTGTCAAAAGACAATATTATTGGCCAAGCATGAAGAAAGACGTTGTTGATTTTATTGCCAGATGTTTGTAATGTCAAAAAGTAAAGGCTGAGCATAGACGCCTAGTTGGTTTGCTACAACCATTACCCATTCCTGAGTGGAAATGGGAAGTTGTAACAATGGATTTCATCACCAAACTTCCCAGAACAAACAAACAACATGATTCTATCATGGTAGTGGTGGATAAGCTTACTAAAGCTACCCATTTTGTTCCAGTTAAGCTCACTCACAAGGTAGACAACATCGCTAATGTTTATATGAAGGAAATTGATAGATTACATGGCATACCCAAGACAATTGTGTCTGACAGAGATCCAAAATCTACCTCAAAATTTTGGAAGGGATTATTTTATGGATTTGGAACAAATTTGAATTTTAGTACAGCTTGTCGTCCATAATCAGATGGGAAAACAAAGAGGGTGAATCAAGTGATTGAATATATGTTGAGGATGTATGTGATGGATACACCATAAAAATGAGAAGACTACCTACAGTTGGTAGAGTTTTCTTATAACAATGGGTACTAAGCATCTCTAAAGATGAGCCCATTTGAGGCACTTTATGGAAGAAAGTGCAACACACTAGTAAGTTGGGATAACCCAGTAGACAAAGTAGTGGTTGGGCTAGATTTTCTTAGGGAAATGGAGGAGAAAATGATAAAAATAAAACAAAATTTAAAGGCTGCCCAAGACAGGAAGAAAAGTTATGTTGATAAGGGAAGAACTCACAAGGAATTTAAAGTGGGTGATCACGTAGTCTTGAAAGTGAAAGACAACAAAAGTTCCCTGAAGTTGGGAAATTGTTCAAACTTGACAACTCACTATTATGGGCCGTTTGAAATCTTAGAGAGGATTGGTCTAGTAGCTTATATGATTGCATTGTCTGCATATATGTTTATTCATAATGTATTCCATGTATCATTGCTCAAGAAATATATACCTGATGCTAATCATGTTATTGATTGGAATGTGATTCAGGTGGAGCAAGAAGGCACTTTTCAAGTGCATCTGGTACGCATTCTAGACCAGAAAATCAAACAACTCTGGAATCAATCCATAAGGCTTGTAAAGGTCCAATGGACCTGGTACGGTCTTGAGGACGCTACTTGGGAGCATGAGGATGCAATGCAGGTAGAATACCCGCATATTTTTGAGGATTTTTGAAAGTTTGTTGTATATGAATACATGATGCACTGAGGATAGTGCATAAATAAGGGGAAGGGATTGTAATATCCCTAAGACCGAACCCAATTGTAAATGTAAATACAAATGTACTTAAGTTGGTGAGTTGTTTTGATATCATTTTTGTATGCACATTTCATGACATAGTGCGTGCATGTATTGGGTAGTAAAATGAGGAAGTTTGCACATTCCAGGATACCGCGCACAACAACATAAGTGTGCGCGATATTGAGGCCATGTAGCCTTTTGTGTATATGTTGTGTTTTATAGGTTGGTGAGCCAATTATTATAAGCTAGAATGCTTATGTTTTGATTAGGCCGGAGAGCCTAGATGTTAAAGGCCAGTGCGCCTATTTTTGTATATGTCTCATACTTAATATAAATACATCGTTGCGTGCAGACCGACCATGATAAAAGAGATGGGGGAATAAACTCCACTAGTTAGGGAAATGGAGGGGCTAAGTTAAGGAAATGGGATAAGCTAGGGAGCTTAAGCCAAAAAGGAATATTATATTAATATTTCTTAAATATAAAATATGGATAATTATTTTATCCTAAGTTCTAAAGTTGGGGACAAGTGGGCCAAAGTAGCTCCCAACATGAAAAGTGTCAAGTTGGGGACATGCATACATATTGTTGGGATTTAGTTGATTTCCTATGATCTTTTTCATCATTCTCCCCATCATTCCTTCCATCATTCAGTCATCCAGTCAATCATCCATGAACATGAACACACCCATTGAACTATCTTTCATATCTTCATGATTGTACTTGAACCTGTATCCATAGCCATTTTGTGTTGGTGTAGTTGGTTAGCTTGGGAGCTGGATTGAAGAAGTGGGATGTCAAGCTCGTGGGATATTGAAGAGGCGGGCTATCAGGCCCGTGAGAAATTCTCTGGGTGAGAGAATTGTTGAGAATTGATTTCCTGAAGGTGTTAAGTTGCAACTACAATGCTTTGAGACTTCCTGTCTGGCCTGTTGCTGAAGACAGGAAAGGAAGTGGGGCAGCCGAAGGACTGTTGAGTAGAGAAGGGGCGCAATTCCTGGGTGGGACAAGCATGTGGGGAATGAGGGACTGGAGGTTGTTAGTTTAAGTTGGCACCTGAGACAGAGTCTTTCCTGTTGTCTATGAGCCTTTATCCTGGTTAGGAATCCCTTTACCCAGGTGGAGTTCAGGCCCAGCTCGGGGGTGACTCACTGTTGAGAGTGATGAATAGTGCAGTCTAAGGCAATGAGGTTCGTGGAAGGTCTTCACGCAGTTGGTGACATTATTACCAAGATAAGTGTCAATTGTGTGATAAGTTTACATGTTGCATTGTTATTTACGTGCTTATTTATGGGTTATCATATGTGTGGTTATAACTGTGTTTATTTTTATGGGTATTTTCTGTATATGTTGCATGTATACGTTTACTTTTATTTCAGTGTGAATCTGTATATTTACCAATTTATCTGTATGTTTACGTTTTATATATAATTATTCCACAAGAGTTTTGTGTGTATATATTTTAATTGCATGTAGTTTGAAAATTTTATGTGGCATAGCTTAGTTGGATGCTGGGTATGTTACAGTATGATCCGTAGAGAGAAAAGTAAGAGTTCTCTGGCATAGCGTGGCCTGACATGGATGGTCAGGGATGTTATAATATCATTTATTGACTGTGCTTTTGTTCAGAGCTCTGTAATCAATACAAATCCGTTAGGTCCCTTCTTTCTTCTAAATAAGCACGATTGGGCTTCGACAAGGTCAGGAGCTTGGTTGAATGTGCCCTTTTTGGAGCATTTATTGAATCTGGCACTTGATTTCCTCATTTTCTAGGAAAAAGCATTGATACATTGGCCCATTAGGAAAATGTGATATATGGTTCAACTCAATTGAATGCTCGACCTGACAGTGTAGAGGCACCTTGGTAGGTTAGGTGAAGATGTCTTAGTATTCTTCCATGACTTTGTCCACTTGATTCTGCTGCATAGAGGATCCCTATGTAAATGCCATGGATGTGGTTGTGACCTTCCATTCACTTTGACATCAAATCATGAAGAGTAAAAATTTCCTATTCTAGGAGACGACCTTCCTGCATTGCCTAGATGAGACCAAAGAAATTGTGGTAGGTGGAGATACCTCTAGTATCATGTACAATTTTCTTCCCACATTAACAATGACACTATGAGGTCTAGACTTATATACAACATGTTGTTTCCACATATATGGTTGGCCTAAAAGAACATCACAAACTTCAAGTGGGGAAACATCACACAACACCTCATCCTTGAAGGGATTGATGCCATAGGGGAGGAGACATTGTTGGTTGATGTAGAGATATCGTCCTTAGCTGAGCCACCTGATGTTGTACGGATGTGGATGTGGTGTTGTCATAAATTCCAACTATTTGATGACCTCTGTTGAGATGAGGAACTTTTGGCTTCTGTGATCAACAATGAAATGTAGTGGAGTACCCATCACCCACATCTGCGAGTGAAAAAGGTTATCACCTTCCTTTGGCTTTTCTAGTTCGTTTGGTTAGATATTGGTAGTAACGACTGTGGCACTGAGTACTACATCAATGATCTGCTTCCCTTGTATGGATCTGAATCAGAGTCAGAGCCTAGATCTAACTTTGAGGCTTTCAACTCGACCACTAATGATTTCTTCAAGTGACATTCATTAGTGTTGTGCCAAAGGATTTTATGGAGCTTGCACCATTTCTGATTGTCTTACTTCATCTTCCCATTACCTTTCTTTGTTTGTATCTTAGACTAGTTTTCTTGAGGTTTTCCATCCTTTCTTTGTCCTTTGTTTGGTGTGTCGGGGTCGCCTTTGCCCTGCTTCTATTGTGATGAATTCACAAATCCAAACTCTTTCTTATTCCTATGCTTAAAGTTTTGCTCAATTTTGACAGCATATCAATACGCGGCTCCCAACAATGAGATGTCCATAAAATCCATTTTTGTTTGGATGTACCTATGTAGAACCCCATGGTATTTTAGAAATATATGTCGCTCAAATTCTTTGATACCTAGCTTGGTGTGCAAGATTGAAAGACATTTTTGAACCCCGACACTATTTGGTCTTTCTCCTCACGCAGTGTGGTCCATCTCATGTACTGGTCATCTTAGTTTCCAACAGGGTAACATTGTTCCTAGATGACATCCATAAAAGAGTCCCAAGTGGGCTCAACCCCAAATATTCCAGACTCCTCTATGGAGATATGATCATAGTAAGTCTCCTACCAAAGTTTGACATGGGGTAGTGCCTTAAGGAGCGCAAAGGTGATATTTTCCCTATTGGAAAATTTGTGGAAAGAGAAATAGCCTTCTAGTAGATTTAACCACTTTTCCAAAGCATCCTCATCTATCTGAAATTCAAATACGGGAATATCAAAATTAACTTGTACCTTGAAGGGGGTAGCACCTCCAAAGTGGTCACTTGACAAAGATGCATCTATTGTTGTCGACATCCATCGAAGGATTTGGGAAAAATGATCCATCATCTCGTTCCTCTGTTGCATGAGGAATTTTGTAAGAAACAACTTAATAGGATCTCTTTCTCCCTCGTCTCTATTTTCCTCTACCATGGGCGATCATCAAGGTCAGAGAGAAAAATATTCCAAGGGCTCAACTAGTTTGAGTCCCAATTTCTTATACCTTGACCTCGTTGGGGACATGCACAAAGAAACAGAGAGAGAGCAGATCGTTATGATACCACTGACCATATTTATGAGGGAACAAAATGAAACACATAAATAAGACAGAAACGTAGAGATACAATAATTATCAATTTCTATTAAAGAATGAAATATGCAGATACTATAAAAGAAAATACAAAGTGAAATGAACTTGCTAGAATGGTGGTAGCTTATCTTTGAGAAGATATGTGATAGTTGCATGCATTTGCAAGAAGATGATTAAATGAGCCTCAAAAGGACTTTTTAACATAAAGCACAAATGAGAAAACCCTATACAACCAAAACCTAACTCAGGAGATGAAACTCCAAAAGTTTTGTGGGCCCTGATGGGGATAATTGATACATCAACTTCATGGGGGTGAAAATTTTGCATATGATCTCCATTTGGGGTGCTTAGTACCTTGTTAAAAAGGTCTAGCTGAGGAGTACACACTCTATTCGACCTATCATCTACCTTCAACTATATGTTAGGAATTATCGAGCCAAAAAAACGTTGTTGAGGGCCTCAAAATGGCCCTAGAAGTTTGGGACCCAAAAAATCGTAGAAAAAATTCCAAGATGAAAATTGTCTTTTGAACTAGTGGAATAGGTGGGTGGCCACCGATGTCCACCTAGATCAAAACCTATGCTTCCAAATCCTAATAAATCTAGTTGAGACTGGGCATGTTATTTTATAGTTTCATACTAAACAATGTGACATGTAGGATGAACTTGGAACTAGCACAACATGGTGGTTGGTTTGGTTTGAGCTTTCCATATTGTGTATGGAAATAGAGAAATATTTTTTCATGATGAACAATTGCTAAGGTAAGGTGTATTCCAAGTATTGTTGGGTGTTACTAAATGCAACATCCCATATGATAGACAAAGCACCCAACCCATACTTCTTTAATAAACTTTATTTGATCCTTTTGGGGAGGGTGATTTGAATGGATCCCTAAATCACATTGTGACCTACAATGAGTGAGATTATAAGAGAATATATCATGCCAATTGAAAATTTGCAAGTAATCAGTTTGGATTGAAATCAAAATCAAAACATTGTATCAATGTGACCCCATAGATTATAGGCTATATTAAGCATGTCTTTTTCATGTAGTATGTGTGTGGTTTCACTCATTTGGTGAGCCTAGTCCATAATTTTCTAAATTCAAAGATTCAATATTTTTCCTTATGAATTTAAGGAAAATATAAAAGTGAAGTATTCCTTACCCGAATTATGGATTAAAGGTAGTGTCATGCATGCTAATTGTTGTCTATCTTTTGTTGGAAATTATTTGTGTGTGGTAGCCATGGAAGCTTATCTAGCAACCACAAACTCAATAGTGTGATGAAGCATTTGACTTATCCTTCCATCCTAGTACCCTATCATGGATGGTAAAGTTGACAATACAAGAAAAAATCTTGTTAATACATGATAAACAAAACATGTTTTGACCAAAAATATAGATATCCAATTCCATGTCCCAATTGTGAGGCTAGATTTCAACATATTTTATCAATTAGATTAATTATCTCCTTCATGGAATGGTCAAGGAAAAGTGAAAACATTGCACATTTCTTTTAGGGATAGATTTTTTTTATTTTTATTTTTTGATACTCACATTTTTCCGTTCTTAATATTTCCATTGTCAATTAGAGTTCATTATTTTAATCCCTCAATTGTAAGTTGCTTCAATGTTTATGTTGTGATTTGAATTTGATAATTTGTATGATTTTATTTTCTTTTGAGGCACATTAACATTTTTCACTCAAACTAGTTCATTGTAGTCATTCTAAGTTCACATCAAAGAAAATGATAGCCCCATGCTGGGAGATTTCTTTGAAGAACCAAAATCAATAAGCTAATTTGAGAAATCCCTTGAAAAATAATTATATTCTTAGGCTATATTGATTAACATTTGTTGGAGTAATGAAGGAAATCTCTATTATAATTACTCAATTCTGATTTGTCTACTTTTAGATGTCTATGAAGATATATAACAGTTTGGATGAAACAACCAAGAAGTTACGATTTAACATCCCATGACACCTATTTTTGTATTCTTTCTACCTGGTTAGTATGTGTTCTCTTTTAGTTTGTGCTAATTTTTTTTTCTATTCAAATGGTATTGAAGTATCTTCACATATATTACCTAGCCCCAATTTGTACATGCAATGGAAATTTTTTTATTGGAGTAGAAGTCCTAGAAAGAAAGGTTCTCACTTCCATCCTAACAATGTTCTATTTATTCCGAGTGAGAAGAAGGATGTCATTACATAAAAAACATGCTAGAGTGTAATGGTGGCTTTGCTAGTTGGACTTATAGTTTTTATGGGTACTTCTTAGATAATAAAGTTATATGTTATTCCCTATTGGGTAATCATGTCACTAAATTTCCACTATGATCTTCCTATAAGTTATGTCACTCCCATGTTTTTGGTAGTTTCAGTGAAACATTTTTGGTTTTCTTTACTTCTTTTGTGTCATTCCTTGTTGGATTTGATTGGTTTTGAAAATGTATAATACAGGGACTTTGGATCATTTAAAACCTCTTGCATCTATCTTGACATTTCATTCTAGAACGTCTATTGGACTATGGATCTTTGTAATGTGGTTAGATCTTGTGACATATCTCCATTACCATTGTTATGACAAGAAGGTTCCATGGTACATACACAAGGTACACAATGTGCAACTATCTTCTTGGTAATTTTTTCATTAGATTTTTTAATGTTCAATAATACTAAGGCTCTAGCTACACTGTAGGATTGGAGTTATCTTAGAGGAGGGATTACTACCATTGTTTGAGACTATGGCTTGATTAACATTATCCATCATGATATTGGAACCCATGTTGTGCATCACTTGCTTCCTCAAATACATCACTACCACTTGGTGGAAACAATGAGCTCTCTTTCATGTTCATTCACTATTAACTTCTTTAAATAACTAAGAAAACAACTCACCATGCACCTATGATATTTTCATCAATTTTCATATTGTTTGGAGTGATCACTCCTATAAGTTTTGAACTCGTTCTTCATGGAAAAATGCTCAAATCTTACCACTAGATCACAATCATGTTGAAAATTGTTCCGAGTTTACATAATCTACCTTTTTGAAGTAGCATTATTTCTAATTCAAAGTGTGAATTCTATATTCCACTATGCTTATTCTATCATTTTTCCTTGATTGGATTTCTAGCCTCAAATAAGTGAAAGTGAGGCTCAAGAAGGGGCCCTCCACTAATGGGGAGGGGGCACTTTTAACTTTGATAATTCTCAATGCCCCTTTCATTCCTATTTTTCCTCTCCCATTGCGATTTGGGATTTCTAGTTTGAGTGGGATGATCCATTGTTGACTTTTAGCAACTTGACCTCTAGAAATGGGGGTTGGTATTTAGTTGGTGTTTAATTGCTTATAGTGCTACTAAAGTGTGATGTGTTTCTTTGGTTGGATTTTTTGGAAAGATGTGTATATCTACTACTTTAGAGGAGGAAAATTCCGAGGCTATGAGAATATGGTGGGACTTTTATTGGGGCATGAAGATCCTACAAATTGAGGATTTCATTTTCCTTCCTCTCATTGTTTTCATTTGGAACCTTCATTTATATATTATGGATCTAAATCAACTTGAAAACAATTTGAGTTAATAATTATTTTCATCACAGTACTCTAATTCTCACACTAAATTGACTTCTTTTTCCTATTTATCATAGGCTTGAACTAATTTTGATCACTCTACAAGGAAAGGGAGGGCTAGCTGGTTGACGATGTTTGACATATCAGACAGTTCCTTGCAAAGTGTCCATTTTCATGGCACATGTTTAATTTGTAGGGAATATTTTCATAGTCCAAATATTGATAAAAGATTATTTTGCTAAACCAGAGCAGAATGACCTCTAGTAGACCTTTATCCAAAACCGCTTCTACAAAAATGCAGACATATGAGTATTGAGACCCTTTTGGTTCTATGTTGCAATGAAATTTCCCAATTTGTCATCTATGTATTTGAGGATGGATTTGTTCCAGAAAATCATATGAAGGTGGGAGATACAAACCCAAACATGTGTCACTATTATTTCTTTTGCTAAATTGAAATCTATAGTTTAAGTACATTCCTCTTGCACCTATGAAATATGGGCTAGATTGGAATATAAGATCTATGTCTTTTTAAGAGTGGAATATAATGACATAGTACTATCTTATGCAAAGAAAATAAAGAGGGTTGGCCCCATATTTTAGGTTTCCAAGCTTCTACAATCCATTGTTCTAAAGGTATTAGGTTGGGCTATAAACCAATGAATTACCTATCAAAGATCACTTTGAGAGGATTTCAATCTTCCTTCCAAGCTCTAGGGATGAGATGTCTAGGACAAAGATGGATTCCAATGTCTTTGCAAATCTATTACCATAGGGAAACACATGGGCTTGCTTGTTTACAAGCTCCGATGGACCTGCTTCTTTAAGATCCAATATATCTGCTTCTTCATGGATTTTTAACACCTTGCATGGGCCTTGATCATGGGTAGCATTGGTTCCCACAACCATAGAACTCGAGAGGTTATTCTTTGTTGTGGTCACTATCAAAGAATTTGTTACTTTAGTAGTTAAAATGGCCTTGTTATCTTGATTAGGCTGATAGGGTCTACACACTTATGAATCCAACAATGTTTTCACCGTTGGCGACATTCTATAAGGGATCATGGAAGCCTGCAGTTTCTGTAGAAATTTCAATACAAATTAAGTATTTCCTGCGATTCTCCTGATCTAACAATTATATGCCACTGTTAAATACATAATCACTTCTACTATTATTCTTGCGGAAAATTAAACCACGATCACAAAGTGAAATATCAAGAACACATAACACATAAGTTTTTCAGGGAAAGCATAAATCTAAAAGCCCCACTATCATATATTATGTATATCATGGATCATGAAACAATCTCATACAAAACTCTAATCCAAGAGCTCTCAGTACAATACAATCATCTCATACTGTCATACAAAAATTGGCAAACTCCTTAGCCAATTTACTGTCTCCAAACAACCTGCCTCCTCTGCACAATCCCTGCAATTAGAATTCTCACAATGAATTTGAATTGCCTAGTTTTCACATGCTCATGAGCATATCCACTCCATGTTTGATTGCATGAGTGTACTTCACTCAAATCACAACGATAGCCAAACTATCCCTTTCACCTGTTATCTCAACTGGGTCTCCACTGGATCTGAAATGCATGTAGTTAACCGTGGTGAATCTTCAATTGCATGTGAGTTCACTGATTGTGAATTAATGAATAATTAATTCACTAAACTCTCACTAGTGCAAGTTTAGTTACAACTAGTACAACTAAGATTAACTCACTTAACTACACTTATAATTCTGTTACAACTCCAAATCATTCAGTTATAAATGAGATAATAGATTAATATTTATTGTCCAATTTATTTAAGGGAAAAGTAAATTAGACACATATTTCTTGTTGACTTTTCAACACTCCCTCTCAACGAGAAAGGGATTATCCTTCACCCCAATCTTGTCTCTATGATATTCGAATTTTCTCCTGGTGAGCGCCTTTGTCAGAATGTATGCATCTTGATCTTCTGTAGGAATGTATTGAAGCAACATGATATTCCACTGCACACAATCTCTGAGATGATGATACCGGATATCTATATGCTTAGATCTATCATGAAACAAAGGATTAATCGAGAGTTTAATGCAACTCTAATTATCACAATAAATCATTGTCAGATCTAAATGAGAACCAAACAAACCAACCAAGATCTTTCTCATCTAGATAGCCTCACATGCAACTTGACTTGCTGCCATGTATTCCGCTTCCGCTGAACTAAGTGCCATGGATCTTTGTTTCCTGATGTACCAAGAAACAACTGTAGATCCGATACTAAAGATCCCCCCTGATGTGCTCTTTTTTCCCGTTGGGCTACCCACCCAATCTGCATCTGTGAAGCCATGCAACTTCACCTCATCCGTCTGTCTGTACCATAATCCATACTCAGATGTGCCCTTCAGATATCTCAGGACATGCTTACGCGCCTTCCAAAAGAGTTTGGTAGGCTTAACCATCGCTTGACTTAGCTGGTTAAACGCATAGCAAATGTCCAGTCTCGTGTTCACTAAATACATTAGCAAACCTACTAACTACCGATAGACAGAAGCACCCACTACTTCTCCAGAAGTAGCATCCTCTTTCCTCCAGTTTCCTGGAAGAGGAGTATCCATGGGTTTGTATCCTTCCATGTGAAACTTACCCGGTATCTCCCTTGCATACTTGCCTTGAGACACAAAAATTTCACCATCTCTCTACCATATTTCCAATCCAAGGAAATAATGAAGGCCCAAATCCTTCATCTCGAACTCCTTTGCAAGGTCATCCTTGCATGAGTGTATCAACTTATCATCACCAGTCAGTATTAAATCATCAACATAAAGAACAATGATTAAAAGCTTACCCTCCACCAAAATTTGGTATAGGTTTGCATCCGCTTCACTTTTGGTGAAGCCCATTCCGGTGAAATAGTTGTCTATTCGAGTGTACCAAGCACGAGGTGCTTGCTTCATCCCATACAATGCTCTCTTGAGTCTGCACACATGTGAATCCCTATCAAAGGTCTCAAAACATTCTAGTTGTTCAATGTACACTTCTTCCTCAATGATCCCATTGAGGAACGGAATTTTTACATCCATCTAATGAATGCGCCAACCAATCTGCGCTGAGAGTGCAAGGATGGATATTATGGAAGAGTACCTTGCGACAGGTGCAAAGGTCTCATAATAATCTATCCCCTCGATCTGTGAGAAGCCTCGGGCCACAAACCTGGCCTTGTATTTCTCCACACTACCATCAACAACTTGCTTTACCTTGTAGATCCATCCCGAACCTACCACTGATTTGTCGACCAGTCTTGGGACAATTTCCCATGCATTTGTTTTTACAATGGAGTTATACTCCTCTACCATTGCATCAACCCAAGTGGGATCCTGCACTGCTTCTTGAAAGGAAGATGGTTCAGTCACAATACATTTGCTCATGAGAGCCATGTATCCAACAAATTGATCAGGAGATTGTCTCTGTCTGTGCTATGAAGTAGGGGCTCCTACATTCTATGCAACATCTAGTCTCAATCTATGAGCTTTCATGGTGCGCTTTCTGCCATTTCTGATGGATGGATCTTCTTGAGTGGTTTCCTCTACTCCATGAACCTCCTCATGTGGTTGATCCACATCTTGAGACTCATCTTTGGGAACCAACAATTCCTCTTCTACATGCAAGTCTAGCTCCCTCTCAAGTGACAACCGCATGGCTTTCCCCTCATCAAATTTTATATTCCGTCACATAACAGTCATCTTACTGTTCGGAAAATAAACATGATAATTATGGGATGTTTTTGTGTACCCCACAAATATCCCAACTTCAACAGTCGGTTCCAGCTTCTTCCTAGAATCCTTGGTCACATGCATATAAACAAATGAGCCAAAAATTTTAAAATGAGAAACATTCGGTTTCTTACTAGTGAAAGCTTATTCAGGTGTACTCATGCCAAGTATTCTATGAGGACAACGGTTTTGCACATAAACCATAGTATTGCATGCTTCTGCCCACTAATGCATTGGTAGGCTATGATCATGCAACATCTCTCATGCAACACCCACGATCATTCTGTTCTTTCTCTCTGCAACCCCATTTTGTTGTGGGTTATGAGGCGCTGTCAGTTCTCTTTGAATTCCTTCTCTGCTGCAAAAATATTTGAATTCGTTAGAGATGTATTCTCCACCATTATTGCTCCTTAGAGCCTTCACTTGCTTTCCCGATTCTTTCTCCACCAATTCTTTAAACTCACAGAACTTTGAGAATGTTTGATCCTTCTTCTGCATGAAGAAGATCCAACATTTACGAGAAAATTCATCAACAAAAATAACATAATACCTATGTTTTGTTGTTGAAGAAACTGAGAATGGTCCACACACGTCTGTGTGAATTCTCTCCAGGGTCACCGAAGCATGGTTCTCCTTTTCATGAAAGGTGGAATTTACATACTTCCCCATGGTGCAACCCTTGCACTGATCTAACTGAGCAAGCGTTCCCATTGGAAGTCGAGTAGATATTTGCTACATGATCTTCAAGGCTCCATGATGAAGATGTCCCAATCTCTTGTGCCATAATTCGCCCTCATCCTGACTCACCACTTTTTCTGCCTTGCCCATCATGGCACCGCAACCATCTACCTCCAACATGTAGAGATTCTTAACTCGAATCCCCATCTTCTTGACTTGACCCATTGCTTTATGTCGTAGGTAGGATTTTCCACTGCTGAAAGTAACGTCATAGCCTTTGTCCTCCAACATTGCGGTTGAGACTAGGTTTTTCTTCAGACCTAGAACATGCATAACATTTTTCAATTGAAATGGTTTACCTGACTCCCTCTGAAAGGTAATGGTACCAATACCATTTGCACTGTATCGTCCATTGTCACCCATCTCTATATGCATTCTGAGATCTTTCTCCTCCAAGTCACTGAAAGACTCTCTATCTCTCGCCATGTGGAAGGAAGCGCCACTATCCAAATACCACACTGATCCCTATGCACTTGAATCCATGCATGCCAAGTATGCACTGAGAAACATTCGGTTTCTTACTAGTGAAAGCTTCTTCAGGTGTACTCATGCCAAGTATTCTATGAGAACAACGGTTTTGCACATAAACCATAGTATTGCATGCTTCTGCCCACTAATGCATTGGTAGGCTATGATCATGCAACATCTCTCATGCAATACCCATGATCATTCTGTTCTTTCTCTCTGCAAACCCATTTTTTTGTGGGTTATGAGGCGCTATCAGTTCTCTTTGAATTCCTTCTCTGCTGCAAAAATATTTGAATTTGTTAGAGATGTATTCTCCACCATTATTGCTCCTTAGAGCCTTCACTTGCTTTCCCGATTCTTTGTCCACCAATTCTTTAAACTCACAGAACTTTGAGAATGTTTGATCCTTCTTCTGCATGAAGAAGATCCAACATTTACGAGAAAATTCATCAACAAAAATAACATAATACCTATGTTTTTTTGTTGAAGAAACTGAGAATGGTCCACACACGTCTGTGTGAATTCTCTCCAGGATCACCGAAGCACGGTTCTCCTTTTCATGAAAGGTGGAATTTACATACTTCCCCATGGTGCAACCCTTGCACTGATCTAACTGAGCAAGCGTTCCCATTGGAAGTCGAGTAGATATTTGTTGCATGATCTTCAAGGCTCCATGATGAAGATGTCCCAATCTCTTGTGCCATAATTTTCCCTCATCCTGACTCACCACTTTTTCTGCCTTGCCCATCATGGCACCGCAACCATCTACCTCCAACATGTAGAGATTCTTAACTCGAATCCCCATCTTCTTGACTTGACCCATTGCTTTATGTCGTAGGTAGGCTTTTCCACTGTTGAAAGTAACGTCATAGCCTTTGTCCTCCAACATTGCGATTGAGACTAGGTTTTTCTTCAGACCTGGAACATGCATAACATTTTTCAATTGAAATGGTTTACCTGACTCCCTCTGAAAGGTAATGGTACCAATACCATTTGCATTGTATCGTCCATCATCACCCATCTCTATATGCATTCTGAGATCTTTCTCCTCCAAGTCACTGAAAGACTCTCTATCTCTCGCCATGTGGAAGGAAGCGCCACTATCCAAATACCACACTGATCCCTATGCACTTGAATCCATGTATGCGATCAAAGAGAAGTCAAGTTCAAATTGCGAGACAAGAGCCTCACCAATTGCAGCTCCAACAACCATCTTGTTCTTCCTCTTCTGCGGACAGTTAGTAGCAAGATGTCCATGTTTGTGACAGTGAAAACACTTCACTTTGGAAAAATCCAGCTTCTTGACTTTAGACTCGTATTTTGAATGGAATTTCTTCCCTTTCCCTTTCCTTTCCTTGGCATTCAAAGCATAATCCTCTTCATCATCATGCTTTGATGAAGATCCATCTCTGGTGTTCCGCCTGAACTCCTCTTGCACTAGATTTGACCATAGTCGTTCCCAATCTGGCAATTTTTCCCTTCCATTGACAAAGTCTTGATAACTATGCCAACTCTTGGAAAGTCCTAGGAGAGCCAAGCTCACCAAATCATCAGCAGTGACTGTTATTCCCACACTTCCAAGCTCATCTGGACATTGGAAAAACTTCGTGAGATATTTTGGAATAGAGTCGCCCTTCTCCATCTTGATCTTCCTGAGTTTATCTTTGAGCGCCAATTTCCTATGGTCGCTGCTGTTTTGGAACAGATCCGTCAAAACCTTCCACATTGCATGTGGTGTGGTTTTCCCATGGAGACTTGAGACAATGTGATCTCGTACTCCCTCCAATAGAATTCTCCTCGCCTTTGCCACTTTCTTTTGCCATGCATCAAGATTTGCAGTGTCTGTCGCATGTGGGGAACACATTTGTCAATGTATTCCTTCAAGACATTGTATTCGAGTACTGCTTCCATCCTGTCCTTCCAAGTAATGTAGTTCGAGCTGCCCTCGAGTGCATACTCCAACCTCAAGCCATTGAAAGACATTTCGATCTTGAATCAACTGTTGCACCAAGAAAATCCTACAATTTCGAATGTTATCTAACCACAAAAACTCAACTGCTGCAATTCCTCTTGCCTTGGGAGGTTCGCACCCCACCTGAGACTAGCCTGAGGGAAGTTCGCACCCTACCAATGTATAGCTTGTGAACTCTTGGATGAAGTTCACACCCTACTAGTGTACAGCCTGTGAAAATCACAAGGAAGTTCACACTGTAATGCACTATGGGGTGAGGGAAGTTCACACCTCTCCTTTAAGCAGCCTACGAGAATCTTAATGAGGTTCGCACCTCTCCTTTGAGTAGGGTGTGAGAATTTCCGCTCCTAGAAATGTGTGTAGTTTCCAGTACTAAGGTCCGCACCCTATCATAGACAGGACCTGCGAGAATACTATTATTTTCGCACCTCACTTTCGCGGCTCCGTGGCTCTGATACCATGTAGAAATTTCAATACAAATTAAGTATTTCCTGCGATTCTCCTGATCTAACAATTATATGCCACTGTTAAATACAAAATCCCTTCTACTATTATTCTTGCGGAAAATTAAACCACGATCACAAAGTGAAATATCAAAAACACATAACACAAAAGTTTTTCAGGGAAAGCTTAAAGCTAAAAACCCCACTATCATATATTATGTATATCATGGATCATGAAACAATCTCATACAAAACTCTAATCCAAGAACTCTCAGTACAATACAATCGTCTCACACTTTCATACAAAAATTGACAAATTCCTTAGCCAATTTACTGTCTCCAAACAACCCGCCTCCTCTGCACAATCCCTGCAATTAGAATTCTCACAATGAATTCAAATTGCCTAGTTTGCACATGCTCATGAGCATATCCATTGCATGTGTGATTGCATGAGTGCACTTCACTCAAATCACCGCTGATAGTCAGACTGTCCCTTTCACCTGTTATCTCAACTGGGTCTCCACTGGATCTGACATGCATGTAGTTAACTGTGGCGAATCTTCAATTGCATGTGAGTTCACTGATTGTGAATTAATGAATAATTAATTCATTGAACTCTAACTAGTGCAAGTTTAGTTACAACTAGTACAACTAAGCTTAACTCACTTAACTACACTTATAATTATGTTACAATTCCAAATCACTTAGTTATAAATGAGATAATAGATTAATATTTATTGTCCAATTTATTTAAGGGAAAAGTAAATTAGACACATGTTTCTTATTGACTTTTCAATAGTTTCAAGGTAAGGTGGTTAGGGTAAACCTAATCACATGCAAACTTTGACTCAATTCTCATCATGTCAAAGTGATAGTGTTAGATCAAAGCATTCAAACCATACATCTATTAGTAAGAGAAAATTTAAATTGAAGGACATGGGGTGGTCTTTAATCCGCTTACGTTAAATCAAAGCATTCGAAACATACATCTATTAGTAAAATAAACTTTAAATTGAAGGACATGTGGTGGATTTTAATCCACTTACACGTGTATTATCTCTCTTAAGCGTGTATTATCTCTCTAGGTGCAACCACTTGTTCCATCACTACCTCAAGATGATTTCATGGTTTGAAAAAAAACCCTAATAAGAATTTAACCTTACCCATCAATGAAATACTCCCAACTCCTCACTAATTAATCCAATCCCTTTAAATCCTTTATTACCTTGATATTTTTTTCCCTTAGATATCTTTTAAAATATAAATAAAACTTACTTTTCTCTCACGTTATTGTTATTTTCAATCTTGCTGCTCTCTACGTAACCGGTACATTAAAATTGTTTAGTCTGATTTTTGAATTGTTAATTAATTTTGATCTTAACAATTTGAAATTTAACCGTCACCAAACATACTTTGAAAAGATTTAAAATGTTTTAAAAATAAATTTATTATGGTTTTATGTTTGAAAACTTCAGATAAACTAAAATTAAAACCAGGTGGGCCGTTTCAGCTATATAGTCCACCTACGTCCACTTTTTCTAAACGTAGAAAATACACGCTGAATTTTGGGCAGATAACAAGCGACCTCTTTACACGTGTAACGCTCTTGTAACAAAACGAATCCAACGGGTCTCTAACTTTTTTTTATCTGTTTTTGTCTTTTTCTGTTTTTGAATAATTTTTAGAATGAATTTCAAATCCCATATGACCAGTGCTAAGGGAGTTTATCCGTTTTTTACTTTTTTGTGTTTTTGGATAACCTTAAGAATGAGATTTCAAATCCCATATGACCAATGTTAAAAGGTGTTAAGGGAGTTTATATTGTTTAAAATTTTAACATGATCTTATTTTTAAAAGTGAAAAATGAAAAAGATTTAATAATAAGTAATATTTATGATTTTGAATGTTAAAACAAAAGCTTTATCTTTATTATCTTTATTTTTAAAAGTAAAAAATGAAAGATGAAAGAGATTTAATAATAAATAATATTTATCACTTTGAATGTTATAACAAAATCTTTATTTTTAAAAGTGAAAAATAAAATAAATTTAATAATAAATAATATTTAAGACTTTGAATGTTAAAGCAAAGCAAAACCTTAATAGCAGTGACCAACCAAACCTTAATGTGAAATTGTTCTTCTTTTTAAAGCAAGAAAGATTTTTCAACACTCCATCCATGGTCGGCGTGTCTTACTTATTTTTATCGATTGAATTAAGGTACGTGATAAGGGGGACTTAGCACGTTATGGCAAGCGGACAGATCCAAGGTACTGTATTTAATATAATTAATATATACGTTTAATATAATCAATTTTTAAATATTTAAAATAAATTAATCAGTAAATTTCAATAAAAAGTATTTTTCTATTAGCTGAACACTTGTCCTTTTTTAAAAGTTGCCATTCCATTAGTTTGACTTAACACTTTTTTTTTTTTTTTTAATTAAAACATGAAGTAATTATTAATATGCATTTTGTTTTTTTAGTTTCATGCATGTTACTATTTTATTATGGTATTGTGTGTCGAAAAACCCCTAGAGTATTACGATTACACATAATTGACCACTCAAATATGTATATTCAATAATTTTTGCTGAATTTCGAGTAAAATTAAATATAAAATATTCTTGAAAAAGAACCAAAATGTAGAACAATTAGACTACGATTTTTATTATTAGTCCATGCCTTTAGTCAACACAGAGTATTGTAAACAATTTTCATGTTTTCATTAGTATGTCACATAAATCAAAAAACTTAATCCAAAGTTTTATTATCCTATTGCATTCCATTGCATACTTTTTCTAGACGTATTAAATATGTAAACATTTTTCTTATTGTCATTAGTCCATCATAGAAATCAAGAAACTTAATCCAAAGTTTTATTATCCTATTTCATTGCATATTTTTTTTAGACATATTAAATGTTGATGTTTTTCTACTTAACAAGACATTCTATATATATTTATATGTCATAGTCTAAACGTTCTATGAAATGACTCTTTTTTTACGATATTTTCGAGGGACATTTGCCCATAATCCGGTGATAAATTGTCACATCCATAGATTTGAGTGTTTATTTCTGTATAATTCGAGTGACCTAGGGGTTTTTCAGCATGTTGAATCCATTTCTGCATTCAAAAATGGATTTTAAACAACAAAAAATAATGATTTCGTGCAAATTTATATCGCTGGATTCCAACAAAAAAAGTCATTTCGGAGAACAATTAGACAACGCCATTTATATTATACTATAAATATATAAATAATATATTTATAATTTAATGTATAAGTATAAATAATCAATAATTAATAATAAATTAATTAATGAAAAATATAATAATAGAAAAGACATGTCTATTAATGAAAGGACACTCCATCCAAGTATATATGTCGGGGTCCTCAATTGTAATATATCATCTCATATACAATATTATCTCATATTATCTCATACAATATCTACTTACAATTGAGGTTTTCAGCGTGTAATTATTCTATGATAACTATAATCATAAGGCAATAATTATCAGATCCGAAGATCGAAAAATTCAACATGGTACCCGAGCTTTCAGATTCTTTTCCAAAGTTAGTTAAAAGCTTTTAATGCCATATATGATAGATCTACTTCATATCTTTTATTTTTTGCAATTGTACGGTCGTGGTTGTGAGTGGCCTATGCACATAGGGTGACCACATTCCCTTTGGTCGTGATTTTCCTAATTACAGAGCACGACTTCCTTAAGGATGTGAAGTCCAAATAGTTTCACAGGGAGATCCATATTGAGGAGCAGGAGGTTCCAAAGGACAAGGGTACATATCTCTCTTTCCCAATTGTTCACCCTTCATATTATTAGGATGAGTCATTAGAGCTAACAGAGCTAGTGGATCTACTTAGAGATGTTGTAGTGAATAGGAAGAGGCTAGCATGGCTTCGTGACACTTTGTGGGATGTAGAGAGGCATGCAACTCCCAGTGGTACTTTTAGGGAGAGAAAAAGACCTTAAAGGTTCTCAAGTTATATGGCATTGGTGAGTCACACCATTGATTCTAAACCTTCCAGTTATGAGGAGGAAATAGGCCAACAGGTTTGGAAGGATGCCATGATGGAAGAGTATCAGTCCATCATGAAAAATGATGTGTGGGATATTGTGTCGAGACTTGAGGGGAATTCAATGGTGACTTCCAAATGGATGTATAAGATCAAGATGCAACATTGGGTAGACATTCTCCCAGATTGGTCATGTTGATTTGACCAAGGGAGGATGATACATTCACTCATGGGGCTATGCTAGTGTGAATGGCCTAGGATGTTGATGATGATACATTCACTCATGGGGCTATGCTAGTGTGAATGGCCTAGGATGTTGATGATGATACATTCACTCATGGGGCTATGCTAGTGTGAATGGCCTAGGATGTTGATGGTTCTCCAGTTAGCAACATCGAGCAAACATTCTCCTAGATTGGTCATTCTGATTTGACCAAGGGAAAATGATACATTCACTCACGAGGCTTTGCTAGTGGTGAATGGCCCAGGTGTAGTCTTTCTCCTTGGTCATGTTGATTTGACTAGGAGTGATAAAGACTCGAGATGTTATATGCTAGTTGATGTTTCAACATCGAGAAGAAATTCTTCCATATTGGTCATGTCGATTTGACCAAGGGAAAATGATACATTCACTCACGGGGCTTTGCTAGTGGTGAATGGACTAGGTGTAGTCTTTCTCCGTAGTCATGTTGATTTGAATAGGAGTGATAAAAAATCGAGATGCTAGATGCTAGTTGATGTTTCAACATCGGGAAAACATTCTCCCAGATTGGTCATGCTAATTTGACCAAGGGAAAATGATAGATTCACTCATGGGGCTTTTCTAGTAGTGAATGGCCCATGTGTATTCTTTCTCCTTAGTCATGATGATTTGAATATGAGTGATAAAGGCTTGAGATGCTAGATGCTAGTTAATGTTTCAGCATCAGACATACATTCTCTCAAATTTGTCATGTCGATTTGACCAAAGGAAAATGATACATTCACCCACGAGGGTTTGCTAGTGGTGAATGGCCCAGATGTAGTCTTTCTCCTTAGTCATGTTGATTTGACTAGGAGTGATAAATACTCGAGATGCTAAATGCTATCACATGTGGACCTAGAGTGAGCCTGATCTCAGAGAGAGTCAATTGGCTTAGAGGGAGAGCCATAGAGGGAGTCTGATGCAGGAGAATCTCTCCATGCAGCCAGCCACGTCAGTGCACACGCATTCAAAGGTTGAAGAGAGGCGCAACCTCATTTAAAATTTGAAATGAATGTAATGTAATTAAATGTCTTAGGCTGGTGAGCCATGGAAGTCGTGCCTTTGTGCAGGCGTTAGATAGGATCGACTTTAATGCTAGATCGACTGAGATCTAGATCCGATCCTGGACTAGACAACCATTTATTGTAATTTATTAGAGTAGGTGAACCTGAAGGAAAGTGCTCGATGAGCCCCTCAGGTAAAAGAGATTTTGATATCTCATTTTGAGTTGTAGATGGTAGAGTTGAAGAGCCGAGGAGAGCTCGAGAACACCTTTGTAAAATATAGGCATTTGCCATTGTTAATATAACAGAGCAGTTTTTCCTGCATTTTCTGTGTTGAATGGATGTCTGTGTGTGTTCTCTATGTATGCTGTGAATGTATGTGTGTTGATGCATTCTGCAGGAGTTCGCTTGATTTCAGGTTGAAGGTCTTTGAGGTTTCATGTCAGGAGG
Organism: Picea engelmannii; assembly: GCA_009831015.1. Taxonomy (NCBI): domain Eukaryota; kingdom Viridiplantae; phylum Streptophyta; class Pinopsida; order Pinales; family Pinaceae; genus Picea; species Picea engelmannii. The sequence goes on from ML820545.1 coordinate 66,729, forward strand.
GCATGACAGAGTGTTGTGGTCTCTGAATACCAGTGCACAGAGGTTGCACTTATGAACTCTGCGGAGTTAGACAAAGGCGTGCTGAGGCACAGAAGATGAAGTCAACAACTCAGAGGAAGAAGACCTCAAGGTTGTTGAATACCTTGGAGGCAAGGCTGTGTGAGAGGGAACATAGTTGCAGACAAAATTCTGCTGGGAATTCTGTAGAGCTATGCCAAGTGGGCATTGAGCATACGCACGGGTTGCGTTGGAGAAGAACTCTGCTAAGAGTTAGAAGAAGAAACCAGAATCACTGAGGATTCTGTGAGAAGCTCTGCCAGGTGGGAATTGAGTAGGTGCATAGAGGCACGGGGATAAGGAGACAGAACCGTTGGGTGTTCTGGGAGAAGATACTCCGCCAGGAGGGCGTCGAGAAAGTGTGCAAGCAGGCATAGAATTAAAGAGAACTCTTTGAGTTCTACTACTTGAAGGAAGAATCCATTGAGAGATCTTCACTGGGTTGCTGAACACCCAGAGAGACTCAGCAAGAGGTTGCTTGAGCAAACAAAGATCCAGGAAGGCATTTCATTTCTCCATCTGAGGGAGAAGAAGGATAAAATCCCCCAAGGGGTCTGAGTATTTGTGAAAGCTCAGAAGAGATAGCACGCTGGGTGCATGAGAAGACTCTGCAGGAATGCAGACGTCAGAATCCTTAAAGGGTTGGAGAAGAATAAGCTCAGAAGGAACAACGCATTTACGCGCAGTAGCGAGGCTCAAGGTTGTAGAGCTCGCAGAGGAAAGAAGCACAGGACGAGGCTTTTGAATCTTTGAAAGTTCTTCCAAGGGAAGGAAGGAAGCGCGCGAAGCTCAGGAGGAGCAACAACCATCGTCAGATCTGCAGGAGAGAACAGATTGGACCATCGAGCACTTTCCTCCAGGTTCACCTACTCTAATAAATTACAAAAAATGGCTGTCTAGTCCAGGATCCCTGACGCAGACGAGGTCCACTCTATCACCCCGCAGGGTCTCTTCACCTGACCTCCTACTCACAGGATCGATTACAATCCCAGATTTGCTGAGCCGAAGCAGCTCTTTAGATTCCTGAGTGGAATCCCTGCTCAATAACCCAATCCACAGGTCCTTCCATTCACCTATACGACCTCCAACACTTGACCGAGATTATCCCCGACTCTCTATCGGGGTTCGGGGTTTCCTAATGCCCAAGGTCGAGAGTCTCTGCTCGCTTGAACTCCCGACTACCGATGCGCCCATTTCACGCGCTAGCCCTCCTGGCTATAGGCCTTGGCCCATATGACCATCAACACATGAGCTCGATCAAACCTCTCATCGGGGTTTCGGCGTTTTCAGTGTCGAGATGCACATGTGCTCGGGACCCCCGATTCTTCGATCCCCGATGTGCTCGTTTCCCAAGCTTTAGCCCCTTCCGAAAAAACAATGGTCCATGTGACCTGCTATCATGTGACCGCCACCATACCTTTCGTCGGGGTTTCGGGGTTTGCGATGTCGATGTGCATGCGTCCCCAGGATCCCCGATTTCCTGATTTGCGATATCCTCTGGATCGTTGACAGCTGGCCTCCACTACGCCTCTGTCCTTCTCTGCTGCATTGACAGCTGGCCCCCAGTCATCGGGGTTTCGCGGATCATGATTTCGTAATGCACGAATCCTTTGCTCATGGGATCTTCGATATCCCGATTCCCGATTCTCCGATGAAGCCTCCTGTCAAGCTTCTCCTGGTGGCGCTCGATCGCTGCCACGCGTCCTTCCTGATGGACGGTCCTGATCCAATGTCGTGATTCAGAGTTTCCTAAACCCCGATGACAGAATCCTCTGTCCACTCCATACCCCGGGTGTCGATATCCTGATGGTTTGTTCGATCTTCACCACGTGTCCTCCCTCCAATGGACGGTCCCGATTTCGTCGGGATTTCGGGACTTTCGATGTCCTAGTTCTTTTGACCCTGGGAACTCCGATTTCCCGATTCTCCGACTCCTTCTGACACGCGTCCTATCTGAGATCCACGGCTGTGGTCTCTTCTCACAGCTCCGGGGTTCAACAGGCCTCGAACCCTTAATCTCGAGACTCCCGATATGCCGACGACGCTTGATCCTTGCCACCTGTCCTCCGAACGGATGACTCCGATTATGTCGGGGTTTCCAGTGTGGATTTACCCGATCTCCTGTCCACGGGAATGTCGATTTCCCGATGCGCCAATTTTCGATGGCGCTGGATCTCCACCATGTGTCCTCTACCAACGGACGGTCCAGATCTTATCGCTATTTCGAGACCTGAGAGGTCCCGGTTCTTACGACCTCGAGAACTCTGATTCTCCGACGGTCGATATCTCGATGGCTGTCGGGACTTCTCTCCTCTGTCTGCGGGGTTAACTTCCCCACAACTCCTGCAGATATGATGGCTGACGGGTACCTGCGTCCGATCTAACGACCCAGATCAATCCTCCTCGTGTGCTCCTCCTCCAGAGGCTAAACGTCGTGCGCCTTCTCCCGATCCAATGACTGTCGGGAATTCTGAGTGAGATCTGACGGCTATTGGTCCCCTCCTTCTGTAGGCTCCTCCTGAGCTCCCCTGGACGTAAACTCCTCAATGGTCCAATATGTTCTCTCCTGTTGATCTGACGACGGGTGCTACTCCTCCTGAGCTTCGTGCGCTTCCTTCCTTCTCTTGGAAGAACTTTCAAAGATTCAAAAGCCTCGGCCTGTGCTTCTTTCCTCTGCGAGCTCTACAACCTTGAGCCTCGCTACTGTGCGTAAATGCGATTTTCCTTCTGAGCTTATTCTTCTCGAACCCTTTAAGGATTCTGACGTCTGCGTTCCTGCAGAGTCTACTCATGCACCCAATGTTCTATCTCTTTTGAGCTTTCACAAATACTCAGACCCCTTGGGGGATTTTATCCTTCTTCTCCCTCAGATGGAGAAATGAAATGCCTTCCTGGCTCTCTATTTTCTCAAGCAACCTCTTGCTGAGTCTCTTTGGGTGTTCAACAACCCAGTGAAGATCTCTCAATGGATTCTTCCTTAAAGTAGTAGAACTCAAAGAGTTCTCTTTACTTATGTGCCTGCTTGCACACTTTCTCGACGCCCGCCTGGCGGAGTATCTTCTCCCAGAACACCCAACGATTCTGTCTCCTTTTCCCCGTGCCTCTATGCACCTGCTCAATGCCCACCTGGCAGAGCTTCTCACAGAATCCTTAGTGATTCTGGTTTCTTCTTCTAACTCTTAGCAGAGTTCTTCTCCAACGCAACCCGTGAGTATGCTCAATGCCCACTTGGCAGAGCTCTACAGAATTCTGTCTGCAACTGTGTTCCCTCTCACACAGCCTTGCCTCCAAGGTATTCAACAACCTTGAGGTCTTCTTCCTCTGAGTTGTTGACTTCATCTTCTGTGCCTCAGCACGCCTTTGTCTGACTCCGCAGATTTCAGAAGTGAAACCTTTGTGCACTGGTATTCAGAGACTGCAACACTCTGTCATGCCCTCCTGACATGAAACCTCAAAGACCTTCAATCTGAAATCAAGCGAACTCTTGCATAATGCATCAACACACATACATTCACAACATACATAGAGAACACACACAAACATCCATTCAACACAGAAAATGCAGGAAAAACTGCTCTGTTATATTAACAATGGCAAATGCTTGTATTTTAAAAAGGTGTTCTCGAGCTCTCCTCGGCTCTTCAACTCTACCATCTACAACTCAAAATGAGATATCAAACTCTCTTTTACCTGAGGGGATCATCAAGCACTTTCCTCCAGGTTCACCTACTCTAATAAATTACAATAAATGGTTGTCTAGTCCAGGATCGGATCTAGATCTCAGCCGATCTAGCATTAAAGATGATCCTATATAATTCCTGCACAAAGGCACATCTTCCATGGCTCACCAACCTAATACATTTAATTACAATACATTCATTTCAAATTTGAAATGAGGCTGCACCTATCTTGAACCTTTGAATGTGTGCGCGCTGACGTGGCTAGCTGCATGGAGAGATGCTCCTGCATCATACTCCACAGCTGCAAAAATCATGAGCTCCTGCTCATGAGCTTCCTCTGTAGCTGTTGGAAATCCTCCTGGATCCCAAACAAATATCTGGAGCTGCTCATCCGCTCCATCCTGCTGATGTCGCTGCTTCTGCACTGCTGCTGCTGCCATTTCTCTTCTACCCAGCCTTTCCTTGCTGGAAGTTCTTGTTGACCCCAACATCTGCTTCCTGATTTCCTCGATCACTATGTCCAACTGCTCCAGTGGCTGGCTCTATTGTTGCAGTCTCCTCAGCTGCAAAAATTTTCGGCCATTGGGCAGATCGCTATGATCTCCCATGCCATCTTCTTCATCTTCTTCTTCATCTTCATCTTCATCTGTGGCCTCAAGTTGCCACTCTGCTGCAGACTTCAGCTCTGCAGTCTCCCTTTGACTGACTTATTGTTCAGTCACTTTCTCTGACAGCTCAACTTCTGTCAGTTCCCTTGCTAGCCCTGGATTGTTCAACCAATCTCCAGCATCTCTAGCTCCATCTCCCATGGAGTGATAATTCTATCTGCTCGCTCCTCGTCTTCTTCTGTTGCTAGCTTCAGCGCTACAGCTTCTTTCTTTTCAGCTCCCTGGATGAATATGATGAGACACTCCTCAGAATGCTCGCTTTCTCCTTCTGCTTCTACTGTCAGCTCCAACGCTACAATGCTCTCAGCTCGCTGGCATAAATCATTGAGTCGTTCCTCAGAACGCTCATTCTTCCTTTCGTTCGCTTGGGCAGTCTCACATGTCTGCTCCAATTTCCTTTTGACAGTCATCGTCAGCGGTGACTGTTCTCCTGCTGTTGCTGCACCTGCAATACAACTTTCTTCCTCCTCCTGGGCAAATGGTAGGAATACTTGTATTCCCCCAATCATCAAAATATCATTCTGATCTTCTTCCACTTCTGTCAGCTGCACCTGCTGATCCAAATCCATCTCTGAATTTATGAGATCCTCAGACAGTCTCATCCGCTGTGTCAGCTTCTCTGGATGATCCAAATTCATCTACTCATCCCTACCCACCTGGCAATATGGAATGTTTCCGCTGCTTCCCTTGCAGACCACGAGATCAACTGATCCCATCTTCATCAACACTCCTTGCTGAATTGAACTCTTTATGAGACCTTCAGATGGTCCCAAATTCTCATCTCTTCCCTCCTGGCAGTCTTCGATGCTTCCGTTGCCCTCCTGGAAATCTTCGAGATCCCGCAATGATCTCTGATCATTGCCCAGCTGGCAATGCGAAATTCCCTTGTTGTCCTCCTGACAGTTCGTGAGATCCTCAACTGATCTCAACTCGTTGCCCACCTGGCAATCTGGAATTTCTTCTTCTCTGCCCTCCTAGCAGTCTTTGAGATCATCAGCCGATCTCATTTCATCCTCCTCATCATCATCGAGACCTCTCCCAGTCTTTGGTTTGCAGTGACAAATCACCTCTTCCTCTGTGGCCTTGAGGTTTTCAGCATACCTCAACCATCTCTTCAACAACCTGCACTGTCTCTTGACCATCAGCTGCTTGACTGGCCATTTCTCTTTTGCCTTCTCCATGGGAAATTTGCGCATTCATCTCCTCCTCCTATCCTGCCGCATTCGCAGTTCGAACTCCTCTATGTCTGCCTTTAATTCATAGAGTTCTCTAGTCATTTCTTTATCAAAATTTGCAATCTTTTCTGCCTTGCTTTTCTTCCTCCCAGCGTGCCTATGGTCTTTAGTAACCATGGTGCTGTGTCTATCTGTCTCCCTGACAGATCTGCTGCTGTCACTCTGCATCCCTGAGTGTTCCCATCTTCCTACAGTCTCCCTAACTGTCTTCTTGATTGCTGCCTGCCTGCAAACAATCACCTTACAGAGTCCACAGTAACTCTGTCTTCCTTCTACTTTCCTCTCGCTTCACCTGAAATATACAGATGAAGTTTCCACTCTGATACCACCTGACGCAGATGAGGTCCACCCTATCACTCCGCAGGGTCTCTTCACCTGACCTCCTGCTCATAGGATCGATTACAATCCCAGATCTGCTGAGCCAAAGCGGTTCTTTAGATTCTTGAGTGGAATCCCTGCTCAATAACCCAATCCACAGGTCCTTCCATTCACCTATACAGCCTCCAACACTTGACTGAGGTTATCCCCGACTCTCTATCGGGGTTCGGGGTTTCCTAATGCCCAAGGTCGAGAGTCTCTGCTCGCTTGAACTCCCGACTACCGATGCGCCCATTTCACACGCTAGCCCTCCTAGATATAGGCCTTGGCCCATATGACCGTCAACACATGACCTTGATCAAACCTCTCATCGGGGTTTCGACATTTTCAGTGTCGAGATGCACATGTGCTCGGGACCCCCGATTCTCCAATCCCCGATGTGCTCCTTTCCTGAGCTTTAGCCCCTTTCGTCTACACAATGGTCCATGTGACCTGCTATCATGTGACCGCCACCATACCTTTTGTCGGGGTTTCAGGGTTTGTGATGTCGATGTGCATGCGTCCCCGGGATCCCTGATTTCCCGATTTGCGATATCCTCTAGATCTTTGACAGCTGGCCTCCACTACGCCTATGTCCTTCTCTGCTGTGCTGACAGCTGGCCCCCACTCATCGTGGTTTCGTGGATCATGATTTCGTAATGCATGAATCCTTTGCTCATGGGATCTCTGATATCCCAATTCCTGATTCTCCGACGAAGCCTCCTGTCGAGCTTCTCCCGGTGGCGCTTGATCGCTGCCACGCGTCCTTCCTGATGGACGGTCCCGATCCAATGTCGCAATTCGGAGTTTCCTAAACCCCAATGACAGAATCCTCTGTCCACTCCAAACCCCGAGTGCCGATATCCCGATGGTTTGTTCGATCTCAGCCACGTGTCCTCCCTCCAACGGACAGTCCCGATTTCGTCAGGATTTTGGGACTTCCGATGTCCTAGTTCTTTTGACCCCGGGAACTCCGATTTCCCGACTCTTCGACTCCTTCTGGATTGTTGACATGCGTCCTATCTGAGATCCATGGTTGTGGTCTCTTCTCGCAGATCTGGAGTTCAACAGCCCTCGAACCCTTAATCTCGAGACTCCCGATATGCCGACGACGCTTGATCCTTGCCACCTGTCCTCTGAACGGACGGCTCCGATTATGTCGGGGTTTCCAGTGTGGATTTACTCGATCTCCTGTCCATGGGAATGCCGATTTCGTGATGCGCCAATTGCCGATGGTGCTGGATCTCCACCACGTGTCCTCTACCAACGGACGGTCCAGATCTTATCGCTATTTCGAGACCTGAGAGGTCTCGGTTCTTATGACCTCGAGATCTCCGATTCTACGACGGCCGATATCCCGATGGCTGTCGGGACTTCTCTCCTCTGTCTGTGGGGTTAACTTCCCCGCAGCTCCCGCAGATCTGATGGATGACGGGTACCTGCTTCCGATCTGACGACTCAGATCAATCCTCCTCGTGCGCTCCTCCTACGGAGGCTAAACGTTGTGCGCCTTCTCTCGATCCAACGACTGTCGGGAATTCTGAGTGAGATCCGACGACTGTCGGACCCCTCCTTCTGTAGGATCCTCCTGAGCTCCCCTGGATGTAAACTCCTCAACGGTCCAATCTGTTCTCTCCTGCCAATCTGACGACGGCTGCTGCTCCTCCTGAGCTTCGCGTGCTTCCTTCCTTCCCTTGGAATAACTTTCAAAGATTCAAAAGCCTCGGCCTGTGCTTCTTTCCTCTGCGATCTCTACAACCTTGAGCCTCGCTACTGCGCGTAAATGCACTATTCCTTATGAGCTTATTCTTCTCGAACCCTTTAAGGATTCTGACGTCTGCGTTCCTGCAGAGTCTTCTCATGCACCCAACGTGCTATCTCTTCTGAGCTTTCACAAATACTCAGACCCCTTGGGGGATTTTATCCTTCTTCTCCCTCAGATGGAGAAATGAAATGCCTTCCTGGCTCTCTGTTTTCTCAAGCAACCTCTTGCTGAGTCTCTCTGGGTGTTCAACAACCCAGTGAATATCTCTCAATGGATTCTTCCTTCAAGTAGTATAACTCAAAGAGTTCTCTTTACTTTTGTGCCTGCTTGCACACTTTCTCGACGCCCTCCTGGCGGAGTATCTTCTCCCCGAACACCCAACGGTTCTGTCTCCTTTTCCCCATGCCTCTATGCACCTGCTCAATGCCCACCTGGCAGAGCTTCTCACAGAATCCTCAGTGATTCTGGTTTCTTCTTCTAACTCTTAGCAGAGTTCTTCTCCAACGCAACCCGTGCGTATGCTCAATGCCCACTTGGCAGAGCTCTACAAAATTCCCAGCAGAATTATGTCTACAAGTGTGTTCCCTCTCACACAGCCTTGCCTCCAAGGTATTCAACAACCTTGAGGTCTTCTTCCTCTGAGTTGTTGACTTCAGCTTCTGTGCCTCAGCACGCCTTTGTCTGAATCCACAGAGTTCAGAAGTGCAACCTCTGTGCACTGGTATTCAGAGACCGCAACACTCTGTCATGCCCTCCTGACATGAAACCTCAAAGACCTTCAACCTGAAATCAAGCGAACTCCTACAGAATTCATCGACACACATACATTCACATCATACATAGAGAACACATACAGACATCCATTCAACACATAAAATGCAAGAAAAACTGCTCTGTTATATTAACAATGGAAAATGCCTGTATTTTACAAAGGTGTTCACGATCTATCCTCGGCTCTTCAACTCTACCATCTACAACTCAAAATGATATATCAAAATCTCTTTTACCCGAGGGGCTCATCGAGCACTTTCCTCTAGGTTCACCTACTCTAATAAATTACAATAAATGGCTGTCTAGTCTAGGATCAGATCTAGATCTCAGCCGATCTAGCATTAAAGCCGATCCTATCTAATGCCTGCACAAAGGCACGACTTCCATGGCTCACCAGCCTAAGACATTTAATTACATTACATTCATTTCAAATTTGAAATGAGGCTGCGCCTCTCTTCAACCTTTGAATGTGTGTGCGCTGACGTGGCTGGCAGGCTGGCTGGCTGCATGGAGAGATGCTCCTGCATCAGAGTCCCCCCTTAGGTTTAGGTGGGAGAGAGACATCTCCCAAGACTAACAAACATGTGTCATGAGTCTAGGGAGAAGTTTGTATACCTCAGATACAAGCTTGGCATGATGCAGAATGTCTCCCTCATTAAGAGAGAGTGATGATGTTTTTCTAGTTAGCAACATTAGGCAGACATTATATATATATATATATATATATATATATATATATATATATATATATATATATATATATATATAATATATAAATGATATATTTATAATATAATGTATACATATAAATAATCAATAATTAATTAATTAATGAAAAAACAATAATGGAAAAGACATGTCCATTAATGAAAGGAAACTCCGCCCAAGTATATATGTCAGGGCCCTCAATTGTGATATATCATCTCATATTATCTCATACAATATCTACTTACAATTGAGGTTTTCAGTGTGTAATAATTCTATGATAACAATAATCATAAGGCAATAATTATGAGATCTAAAGATCAAAAAAATTAACATTAAATATGTACAATATTTTTTTTAGTCAATGGAAAATTTTGAGGTCTTATTTGGCATCACATAGAGGAAAGAAATGAGGCAAGTGGTTTTAAAGTTAGGAAATTATGATGTACATATTTTCATGTTAACTAATGTTATCTCCATAGTTAGCATTAGTTCATTAACATTTTTTTTGCTAGCATCACATATCCTAAGATTTTTGTTGAGTTAGCATTAGTTCATTAACATTTTTTGTTAGCATTGCATATCCTAAGATTTCCATTGAACCAAATGCCCATAGCATGGTTTCTCTTTAAGTGCCAC